>OZ023234.1:25627631-25766357 GCA_964006365.1 Trididemnum miniatum
GATTTGTCGTGAAAATGCCAAAGCACCGGTTGCCGCGTTTCAATCATGGCCAAAGGCTGGCAAACCATGGGAGAGATTACACTTGGATTATGCAGGACCTTTTTTAAATAAGATGTGGCTGATTTGTATTGATGCTTTTTCGAAGTTCCCATACGTAACAATGTTAAATGTTGGTCAGACTACCTCAAAACACACTATTGAATCGTTACAACAGATATTTTCAATTGAAGGTTTGCCTGATACAATCGTTACTGATAATGGAACGCAATTTGTATAATCCGAATTTGAAAATTTTTGTGTTGGGTTGAATATTAAGCATTTGACTTCGCCGGTGTTTCACCCAGCTTCCAATGGTGAAGCAGAGCGCTTCGTTCAAACTTTTAAATGCAGCCTCGACAAGTATGTAAAAGGGGGAAAGTCCCTTATTGAAGCAGTTCGTTTTGTGCTTGCATCGTACCGTTGTTCACCTCATCCTAGTTTAGATTGGCGAACGCCAGCAGAATTGCTTCATGGGCGCCAGCCAAAAAATTTGTTGTCTTTGTTTTTGCCGCCTGCTAAAACTGTTTCTAAAACTGATGATGAAATTATTATGGATCGTGATTCAATTCGTTCGCCGAAGTTTTGTGTTGGTGATCTTGTGTTTGCTCGTAATTACGCATCTGGAGCAAAGTGGTTTAGTGGTGTTGTTATTAAGAATGTGGGTTCAATGATGTATTTAATTCGTACTGACCGTGGCATCTGGAAAAGGCAGCAAAACCAAGTGCAACCTAGATTTGACGATTTTTTGAGTGATGTTGTTGATACTTCGCATGAAAATGATAGTACTAATTCTGAAAACTTATCTGATTAACCCAGTTCTTCTTCGTTGAATCGTGATATTGATAATGACCGTGATGTGCCTGCAAGTGCAGTAGTTAGTCGTTATCCTTGTAGAAACCGAAGAGCTCCTAGTTTCTACCAAGCTGATTTTTCTTAAATGATTTCTTTTGCTTTTGGTAATTGCATGTGTATGCTTAGAAGAGTTTGTAAATTGTGTCGGGAGGAGTGTTGTAGATTTTGTGCTAATCTGGTTTCGAACCCTGATTTATTATTCAATGTTATCTAAGTGCATTTCTCTTTAGTGCCGTAAGTCTCAGCACCGACTGTTGTAATTCTGTTGAGACTTGTTTAGTTCACGATTCTCTGTACTGCAGTGTAGAGCGATGCATTGAGTGTGATAAGAGAGTAATAGGAATGCGATGTAGTTTCTGTAGGATATAGCTACCGAGTTAGGATTTATTACGAGATATTAACTATGATTCTATTTGAATAAGATGGTGTATAAGTATAATAATAAGTGATTGGAATTATAATATGTGATGCTGTGAAAGTGACTGGTGGATACAAAGGCAGCAAACTGAAAGATGGAACAGAAAGGCAGGCTTTAAAGATGGTTTTAGTGGGTTTGTTTTAGAGCTATGTGCGTTTGTTTGTCGTCGTTCGAGTTGCGCTTAAAAAGTAACATTTTCTACTTAGTAATTAACACCCTAAGCTTTGCTTAGTTTGGCTTACATTGTATACTACCGGTCATGCTTCTCAGCAGGTGATTAGAATTTCTTTTTGGTTTGCTAATTTTTTTTACCGTAATAGATGAATTCGCAGAAGCGTTGGCTAACTAACAGATATGTATTTAAAAAAAACAAAAAACGAACGTGTTTTTTTTTCTGTTAAATTACTGCTAAATAAAAGCGATACCTCAATATTTTTGTCAACTGCGATATTAATAATTATGTTACGTGTTTAATTAGCAGATATGTTTTTTGTCCCAAATAATTTTAGTGCCGAAAACTACTATCATAATGCCATTCTAACGAAAATTGTTTATTTTTTAACGGTAACAACTTAGTATTTTTAATGATCAATAATTATATATTCTTAATACTAAATTTATCCAGCTATTTTTGTCACTGATGGTTATTATTTTCGCTGTTGCAGTTTGCGGCGGATGTAATAGATCAAACTTTCAGTGTTTTTTTTTTTCAGAAGTTAAAACTTTGACCTCTTGGGTATCGATAGTAGGTTTGCGTGTCATCCCTTTTTGGCAATCAACCTATACAATACATTTTAATGACGTCAAATATACAATATAATGATTAATCACTGTGTGCTGATCCTAGATGTTGCATATATTGATGAACTGCGTTGTATATTAATTGTTGTGGTCGCATGCTGATGATATAGGGTGATTATTAATGTAGTTGATGCAATAAGGTGATACAATTACATCTTATAGCCTGTTATCATGAAAATTTTGTGGTAATATAATCAAGCTCTCGTGAATTGTGTACGTGTTTTTTTGCGTCAGTGCTACGCACTTATACTTGTTTTGTGACGTGGCACAGTACGTTCTCTTTTGGGGGAGTCATAAAAATATTTTAAAGCAAGAAGATAAGTTTATTTTTAAGCCACTGATGTGTAATGTTTAAGCATATTTTTGAATGCGGCTTTGATGAAATCAGTTTTTTAGTTGTTCTTGTATACCACATTACCACAGCCAGTGATTCATATCCTCTCATGGCTTGCCCCTTGAGGCAGATCCTGAACACTTTTGGCTTCCAATAAAACAGTTTTCAACAAAGTCTTCGCCGAGAGGACGCTAGCAAAAGCTTTTGTAGGGAAAGATGTGTTTATCAAAGGACAGAAGGGCTAAAGGTGTTCAAATCCATGTTAGGGGGCTATGTTTCATGAAAGGTTGGTGAGCACTGGCAAATTGCTTGCTTTACTTAAACGTTTTTCTGATCGCAGATAAAACCAGCCAGTTGACGGTGTGGTGAAGATATCACTGCAGGCGCCGGAGGTCTGAGGTTTGATTCCCGGGTTGGTCAGATTGGACGCAGTGTTGCCAACGGCTGGCTACCGCGGAGCTATGTTACCCAGGTGCTAAGCCATGGAGACGGGCCCCGGCACTCGTTACACGCTTCGGGGTAATACTACGAGTTGGTTATTATGGAGAGTTGATTTTCGCAGTTTTAACATGACGTTGTAAGTGTAAAATTATCATAAGTTATGAATCTGTTTTCTGACCCGTATTGTTGGAATTCCTGTTTGCATTATGTTTTATTCGATTTGTTAACGTTCAAATTAGCCTGAGTTGGTGATGATTTTAGCGAATCGTTTTCGTGTATTCTGTGTTTGGCCTATGCAGTCGATTTTCATGATCTTTAATTGCAGTGTTATCGTAAACTAAGTGAGTTAAGAATAAAACTGAAAAAAACGCAGGTTTTGATTCATGTTCAGCAATTGATTCGGTTTTGGTTCAAAGCGCTTTAGAAATCTGGGTACAGGTTTGGTTCGAATTGAGAAAAGTACTGTAGCTACTTCAGGTTTGCGCTGGGGTTCTTGACCCGTTTCTTCAAATTTGAAAAAAATGGATTGCTATATCAAAACGGTTCGCAATCCCCGCTACGTTTTTGTTTTGAATAAGTTCAGGTTTAGGCTACTAAATAGTAAATTCAGCGGTTCGGCTTGTTTAAGAACTTCTGGCTACGTAGCCTAACTCTGATATTCAACGCCGTAGGTCACGTTCTCAGAAAAAGCAGGACGCTATTTTTCAGTTAATCCCAGGCAAATTTAATTCCTTATTTTTCAAGTCCGTTGCCGCTGGTGGTAGGGTTAACATATTTTCATTGCGCAAAAGGAGGACAGTTTTTTTGACGGTTATCACGTCCGCAGATGCTCAATCTTCCGCCCAAAATCATGTGAAGAGCAAGGTCATCGCGTCCGCAGGTCGTAGTTTGGGCTGAAACTTCCAAAAATTTCGTGTAACAATAATTTGACATGTTTTCGCTGTTCAAAATGCCAAAAAGGAGGACATTTGGGCATTTTTTAGCGACCTCGGAGGACAAATCATTTTTTTGTTAAAAAGGAGGACGTATGGTAAGCCTAGCTGGTGGAATATTTTACCCGGTTTTATTATGCCCAAAAAGAAGGGCCTATGAGAAGGAGGGACAAATTACCCCTGTGCCCTTCCCCAGATCTTTACATTTTTGTTAGGTGACACACAATGGTTGCTTTAAATGCATCAAAGCAGGGCTTCTGCTTTCGCATGGGGCCATGGGCCTGTGATAGGTTTGGACTAATAATCGGCCCTTGATAAGGATTGAACAGTGGCGTAAGCAGAAAGTTTCAGTGAGGGGGCTGAAATACTAAGCCGTATTTTGACTTCAATAGGTATAATGCGCTTGCGCGGTGCGCAATCAGAAATTTACGAGTAGCCTATACTTTCGTAAGTGAAAAGCGGGAACTATATTTACATAATATTGCAGTATCGGTATGCATATTTCGAAATGGTTGCACAGAAAATTTCCACTTTGCTTTCCGGCGATGTGATAGGCTAGAGCAGTTGCGCGAATATGCTGCGAGTAGCCTAATCGTTTCTGTTTATTCTATTACCTACCACCACTTTACCCCATCCCGAATTATACATAAGAAACCAAGTTTGTTGACAATAAAATAAAGTCCTAGAGCAGCATCAAACCCACACCCTATGAGTAGCAGTCCATTGCACTAGCCCAGCGCTCCTCAAATGATGGGCCGCGATGGTCCTTCAGGACCGGTGGGCCGCAAAATGTTCTGCCACATAAAAGATTTTTTCGGAAAAAATTATAAACCACGAAAACTAAAAATGCACCGTAAACGTGAACCTGTTTAAAAGCTTTTACGCGCTTAGGCCTACTAGATCGATTCTGCATTATCTTCATATCGATTAAAACTTAAGCGGGCGCAGAATTATTTGAGAGTAAAAGCTTTTGATTAATTTTTGATTTCTTCATCTTTATCCTCCTATCACGAGAAAGCGACGGAGGCGCTATGCTTAGGACGAATCCAGACTCGCTCAGGAGTTGTCTTTGTCTCCAAGTTTTCCGCTTAAATTTTCATCTGACTTCTTTAATTTGCTGGTTGCCAGACTCCACCAAGCAGAGATAATCATCGTGAAGCATCTTATCCAAGGACGCAACAACGAGACTAGGTTGGGAGGTGAACCATCAACCTTGAGATCATGGTCGTCGTAAATACGACGCTCCGAACCACCACGCCACGCTGCCATACCTATTATCCACAAGAAAGGAGACAAGAGAAAATGCACCAATTATAGGGGCATATCTCTCATCGGTGTCCAGAGAAAGGTCTACGCCATTGATTATTACGCCATTATTAGACCATTATTAGCCATTATTAGACCGGGCGCCCAGAGGGTTTATTCAAGTGAGCGACAGCAAAAAGTTTACAATGTATAGAGCAATCACCCATCATTACTCCACCATAAGACCCACTTTTCTTGACTATTCCATCCATATAATTAAGGAACAGAATAGGTGAAAGAGAGCAAGCCTTGCCGTAGTCCCACCCTTACTCTAAAAAGGTTTCGTCGTTGCGCTGTTTAACACGAACACGGACCTCGGAATGCATGTACAGCGACTTAATAGCATTTAGTAACTAGCCACCAATGACATACTGTAACAGCACCGCCAAAGCTTGTCTCCAGAAATGCGATCATATGCTTTTTCAGGATCGACAAAACATGCATTGACCTCTTTCGCATATTTCCACGAATTCTCAAAGATTTGCTGCAAGGCAAAGTTCTGATCCATTGTGCTTCGGCCAAAACGAAAGCCACACTGAGCATCCGTTAGTTTAGGCTCGATTATTTCACGGCATTTCCTTACAAGGCATTTGACGTAGACCTTTCTCGGGACACCGATGAGAGATATGCCCCTATAATTGGTGCATTTTCTCTTGTCTCCTTTCTTGTGGATAATAGGTATTATCACACTGGTTTGCTATGGCTTTCAGAGGCGGCTCGTGGCCAAAAAAACAAGAGGTAGACCTACTGCAAGCGACAAATTTTGACCAGCCTACGTAACTGTGGTAATCCCAACGCCTATTACGAGACGTCAAATTTTGCGTTGCAGCGAGCTAAGACGATTTATCAAAAAAATCGAGGTGTTGCAGCATTTTTGTTCGAATTTTGTTTCTTTAGTTTATATTGCATAGTTGGTGTAGTTGTTTAAGACACCACTATTGCTGCAATAGATCCAAGTTCGATTACCTGGCCGATCAAATCGGACCCAGTGTCGCCAACGACTCACCACCGCTGCGATGTTTTTTTTCAGAACTGTGTTGACCAGGCGCTGAATCGCCGAGATAAGCCCCAACGACGACACAACAAGTAAACTTGCCGGCTTGATCTCCACACTGCCCCGTCCCTTCAATGCTGAGCGTCAAGCAAGGAAGCTGTGAATACCAAGTTTAAAGGCATTGGTTTGACTCAACTCGTAAGTCGTAATCAAACCAGAGTCTCTACTGCTCTAGAGGTAGACGCTCTTGCCACTCGGCCATCTGAGCTCCGCCACTCGTTACGCGCTTCAGCGTAATAACGCGAGTACAATAAAGATTTGATTTATTTTTTTGATCAAGATAACCATATTAATTTTTTAGATCATCAAATATTACCACAAAAGCTAAAAAATGCTACACGCTTTGGCATAGGCGTAGCCAGGATATCAGATTGGGAGGGGCCCAATTTGAATTTGTTTCTGCAGCGGCTGAGGACACCCCCGTTTTCCTCTTTTTCGGCCTCATCTTTTAAGCAACAAAACCGCAGTTGTCTTGCGTGACATACAAACTTTTTTCGGCCAAGGCCGGATCTAATACGTGAAACTGTAGCATTTGAAGCGATTCTACTCTTTCTTCATTTTGCTTCGGATGGCTGTCAGCGTCCTTTCGGTTTTTGAAAATATTTGCTTTGCCTGAGCGGTGATACCAGGCAATTTTAGGCGTAGCAAGCCAGAATTGGCCCCATTATGTCCGTAACAGATCATTACAAAATTTAGTTTTACGACAAAGCGAAACAGAGTGCCGAAGACTCGACCATTACAGGGGGTGCGGGGGCATGCTGCCCGGAAAATTTTTGCAAAATTTCACGTAAAATTAAGTATCTTAGTGCATTCTACAGGAGCGTGCCCAGAAATTTGAAAAGGAGGCGGCCGTAATTCCTGTTTACACGTTTCCACTGAAAATATCGGTGAAGACCAAAAAAAAAGGTTTTCACGTCTTCCCACGTCCAATTCATCCCCCAAAATCAAGTGAAGACCAAAAAAAGATCAACGCGTCGTCACATGTTCTGTTTCCACTGTTCCGCTGACTGCAGATATATATCAGCCTATATTTCAGCGAAGGGGGGGGAGGGCGCGACCTCAGCGGCCCCCCTGGATACGCCCCAGTTCTAGAGGCACTTTTGAAGTTATGCTTGCTTGACATTGGTTGCGTCTTTTGATTAATGCCTTGTTTCTGGAGAAACTTTATTCACAAACGAAACAAAGACGAAAGTACAATAATGTTGAGCATGCCAATGCCAAGCAATGCGAAAGTCGAAACCCAGGCGGCTTGACTACAAAGCTTCACTTCATACTGCACAACTGACAAGAAAAGACGAGCTTGCAGTTGTCCGTTTATCTGTTGCTGAGCTTGAGCATTCACCTTCTACTTGATTTTTTCGTTTTTGTAGTGTCGTTTTGAGTTCGGTATTTTCATGTCACAGGAATCGAACCAGGCCTTATGATTTATTCGTTTCAACTTTAAGTTACAGTGTTTTTGTCTCGTGATTCACAGCTAATTTGACTGGTAATTGCTCACAGCTGAATTATCTCAATTTGTAAGTTTTTTAGTGTTGCAACTTGCCAGCCATCGACTTTTTGGGCGCGTCAGATAAAATGAGTCGTCGTTGAAGACACACGTTTGACTCGAATAGAATTTGAGAAGAGTTGACCGAAATTCATGAGCCCGAATAGTACTTAAGAAAGTCAACTCAATTCTTTTAGTTATTATATTAGGACCCTATTGATTGTCCGTTCTTCAATCAGTTCTGGACCATTGTTCGTAACGTAGACCGTTGTCTACAGAGCCTTTGCTCATCTTTGTTTCCGGGACCCTTTCCCTCATAAATAGTCTGTTGACTGTCACCTCGAAGCTACCGAGTTGGTGCTACGAATAATTTTACTGGGGCTCAGGTTTGGAACACGGGTTCGACCATTAGTTTCTTTCGAGGTCAGTTTGACAGTTCGAGAGAAAGCGATAGATCGTCTGTCCGCTGCCAAAAGAAAAATCGTTGAAACCGTTGGCGAATAATATAACAATCCTAAGTTCACAACTTGGTCGTCGACGCGTAAATATCTGTAAAGACGGTAGAAAAGCAGGCGGAATACTACGTCGTTGCAGTTTTGTTGAAACAGATCTTCTTTGAGGATTTGAATTTAAAAAATGCAAAACAGAAAGTTGTTTTCTACGCTTTACAGGTGGTTCATTATTAGCTGACATTGTGATCAACAGCCTGCGTTGGATTGTTAAAGCATTATTATTGTCATTGTTGACTTCACAGCAGGACAAGCATTCTACCTGCACTCAAGGATTTTATAACGAAAATTCACTACGCCTTTCTCCTCTATGACATTCAAAAGTAATCCTCTGACTATATTCGAAAAATTGCCCGTATTTATAGGCTGTTCGAAGCTTCCAGTAATTTTTAGAGCACATGATCTATATTTCTACCAATCACAATGCAACACTAATGCCACTGAGTTCACGAAGGTTCGTACGAACTAAAAAGTTCGCAACCCATTGATAGCAGATGCATTTTGTTACGTAATAATCATTTCAATCTGTTGGAAACTTCTGGTAAGAAATATGCACACGATGCAACAATGGAATATTCTGGGTAAAATTTGCACACTGTACGATTGTAGACGCAATTAACGAGCGAACTGGGTGAATATTTGGAAAGACATCACACCGGCAAAGCAAAGATACGTACTAAGCACTTCAAAACAAAGAATTGAGCAAGTCATAGTCCACGGAACACTCATGGAAACAACATCTTTGTTTTTTCGAAGTTTTCATGTCCATTGAACATAAAAAATTCAGGCCTAGTTTTCCTATCCTCCGCGTACCCCCCACCCCTCGTTACGTCCTTGACCCAAGATTCGTTGATGCGGTCATGGTCTTCTTTATCAGTGTGACAACATCAAGTTGAATAAAATGGGATTTTTTTCCTTGCTGATTGGGGGGGGGGGGGGGGGGGGCGGGACTTCGGCGTAATACCACCGCGAGCTCAACGAAGATTTGATGTGGATCTGGGGGTGCATAGAGAATTTTTCTGAAGCATTTTATCCAATCATACAAGAAATGCGTTAGAATAGCGGTGAAAACTGAAATCTTTTTGTAGAACACTGACCTCGCAACAACGACAGTCGAACCAAAGACGACAGTCTTGCAAATATTTGCATTAAATGGTCTTCGGTGCTTTAAAAATTTTTATAAGGTTTTCAAAATTGGTTCAGTGATAGTTCCACGATTTAAAGTACAGTTTAATCTATTAGGTTTGTTACTTCGCTATAGCTATTTCAATACTTCTTTTTGCTGTGGAACAAAACTTGTGGAGATGTAAGCCTATTCCGACAGCTTTCTACCATCAGCACTTTAAAGCTTAAAAAGAAAACTAGCTTAATAAGTGCAAAACCAGCCTCAAAATCACACCATGAAATGTAATTTAATGCTACTAAAATACAAAACCATCACTGCACGAAATTACGGATTTGATGCGAATTAACACGTCAAAAAACAAATAAATTTGATAAACGCTACGCACTGATAGTTAGTAGTTTTTTGTTTTGCCTCACATAAGTTTCGTGTTACCAGTGGTATTGTTTGTTAGACTTTCCCATCCTTAATTTGATGCCAATGATATCCACAACACGCGTTGAAAACACCAACGGCAAAAATTTCTCCCACAGAAGAACACAAACGAGCATCAAAGAAGCCAAGATTCAATTAGCAGACTATTACGTACACTATAGGCCTACACACTTACACGGTAAAAAAATCTTTGCAATTAATTCAAGAGTTAATTACGATAAGTCATCTGAAATGCAAATCAGCATTGTTTCTTGTTTGTAACTTGTGTACCTTGCCACTTGTGATTTATATGCTTTTTAATTATTGACAAAATGAATCTTTTTATATACAGGCCTATAATAAGTAGGCTACATAACCACCCACCAATCAGATAAACAGTACAAAGACATGTAAAATTTAAGAAAAATAGGGGCTTGTTTGAATTAAGCCGTAGTTAGGGGGTTAAGGTTTGGGGTTCGGCCCTAACCCCTACTAATAACTCACTAGCGCCGCGAGCGGTCCTTGTGCTCGTGATATATCCGCCTGTTATAAGATCTGGCTTAATTCAAACAAGCAACGAAAAATACTCTCGGATACATACTACAGGAATGATTTCGCACTGAAACCATAGAAAAAGTTACCTTACTGATGTACCAGTATGGCTGCGATTAGTAACACAAAACACAGAACAGTAGCAGTAGATGTGGTAAAAACATTACAAACTTTTTCACTTGTTTTGTAAATTACAGCACACACTACATACATGTGGTAGACTGAGGGCTATTAACCTACAGTATTATCCACAAATTCAAGTTTTTTTTAAGGCAGTTTAGAGACCTGGAATGGATCCCTAAATATATATAATATACATAAACCGGGTACCGGTGTTGTATATCCCTAAAATCAGTGAAAATTGTAGAGAAAAATAGTTTTTTTAATGCAACTAAAATCTTCCCAAAAAATCTGTCAAACCTACACTTGCCTGAGCAAACCATAGCATCCTTGATCCTGTTACCACTGCATGTTTCTGCAACCATCAACCAACTTTAGCCTAATCTTATCACAAAAGTATCAACTGTCTGAATCATAAGCTGATGAGCATTTACACTATTTACTGCCTGGCCGTGGTCTAAATGTCTACACATACTGGTACCAGTAGCCTGCCGTTACTGAGTAGCCTACAGTCAGGCTTCTGAGAGATACCGGTATCTGTCTGCCAAGTCTAAAATAGAAAGCCTACCCAGTCTAAATCTGCATTAAATACCAACTATCATGGAGCTCTTTCTCGAGCTAACTCCATCCTATGCAGCAAGGCTGAAAACTAGTCCCGTTATGCCATGAGCCTGAGCTAGTAGTCTCAATTCGCTTTGTTGCCAAAAGTGCAGCTCATACAAAAATTGAACAAGGAGTCCAAAAACGTCATCAATAACCTTTGTTGCATCACCGTTTGGCTCCTTTGCATACGAAAAAACTTGAGCTGCACAACAAAACAGGGATTCCATTTAGAAATTTATATGCATATATGATCGAAACATTGAAAGAAAAAATAAATTTAAAAAATTTGGCAATAAAACTTCAAAAGGTAATGGAAAAAAATTAGTAGCATAAAAAAAATTTAGGGGGTGCTGCAGCTCTTATGGACGAGCCGCCCCTGATTGCTTTGGTGCTTGCCCAGTCCTACATGCCACCATACAATATGAGTTAACCAACGAACACCACACATGTTCATTGCTTTCACCATTTCCGATCTGATATCATCCTCACCAGGTGCTTTTTTGCTTTTCAATAATTTGATAACTGCATTCACGTCTGCTTTGTTTATCTGAATATTTTCCCCAACTTTTTCTACGTGATTTTGTGTCGATGTAGCATCCACTGGGTTTGAAAGATCACTAAAGTATTATCTCCACCGATTCAAAATAGCATTTTGATCTCTCAGAGTGACTCCATTTAAACCTTCGATGAAGAAAGCGGCTTGAGACCTTTTTCCACGCAAACGGCAAATGGTCTGACAGCACAGAATTTTTTGTTTGTCATTTTGAAATTATTGTCTCTCTAACCTTTCTCCAAATTCCTTCCAGGCCCTTTTCTAAGACAGTTTAACTTTTGTGGCTGCCACCTTACGTGCTTCAAAGTACTGCGAACGAAGTTCAACTGATGGCTTATTTGCAAGCCAGGCCTTATAGGCCACTTTTTTCGCACAAATAGCTTCTTCACAACTTCTTGGTTCTACCAAGGAGTTCTTTTCTCGCTACTCTTCATCCCTTCAACACGCTTACGTCCGCAACAGTTAATAGCGGACGTAACGACTAATATTCCAAACAAACACCACTCAGTTTCAATGTCTTCAGTAGAGGCCGGAAAGTTCTTTGAACTTAGATGCAATGTTGTCTGCACATGCAGTTCGTACCTCTTTGTCAGCCGATGATTTCTACTGGATTCGATAGGTTTTTCGCAGTCGAAAAGTCTTTCGTTTTCTCAAGGATTTCAAAGCTTTCAAAGAGCACACAACTAGGTGGTGATCAGTTGACAAATCAGCCCCTTTTTTAACACGAACATCAGACACTGTAGAAAGTAAGTCCGCCGAAACAATACAAAAATCAGTCACGGAGCGTTGTCCCAAGGAGTCTCTGTACCAGGTGTACCTATGAAGTTTTTTGAGCTGAAAAAATGTGTTCATTATGCACAGTTCATTGGTGGCACAGAACTGCAATAAACACCTTCCGTTCTTGTAAATGTCAGGGTCACCATGTTGCCCAATAACACCTTTCCAGGTTGCATTGTCGATGCCCACATGTGCATTGAAATTGCTTAAAAGGACAAGGGATTCTGATAAAGTTGCTTTTCCCAATGCAACCTCAGCTTTTTCCAAAAAGGCTTCGTGCTGTGATTACATGTAAGGTGCGTATACCCGCAAGATACAGAGGTCGCTCTTGCAGCCTTAGCTTTAGAAGACAAACCCTTCCTCCCTGTGGTACCCAGTCAACGACACACTCAGCCATGTTGGGGCTCACAAGTAAGCCAACACCAGCTTGAGCAGACATTGCTGCATCAACACCGGAGTAGAAAATTTTCCACCCACCGTTCAACTCAACAGTTTCAGAACCCCGGCGCTTTGTTGATGAAATTCCCACAGTATCAAGGCGATGTATGCTGGGTTTCGCAAACAAGCTCCTGCTCTTTTCCTGTCAGTGACAAAACGTTCCAGTTCCCGATAGCTAGATCCCGGCAGTTTGGTCCAACTCGAGTACATTTTCTGTGCGCTGCCCCCTTTGCCTCCCGAAACGCTTAGCGACTACGTTGGTGGGTTTTCGGTGACGGTCAGCTTGTGGGGAAGACCGTAGCTTACTTTTTGAACGAGTCTCTCTGCCCAAAACTCGAACGCGGACCTTTTTATCCTGCGCGCCGTCCGACGTAGTATGAATATTGTTGCTACAACTTTCCATTTAGCTACAGCATTGGATTGCTATACTTAGTCTGTTTCTCTCCTTCGACCTTACCTCCATGGATAACCCTGATGGAAGTGATTAAGCACTACCGACGGCATTGCTCTGAGGATCATTGAAAGCTCAAACCTCCCCACCACGTTAAGGTGACAATCCATAGGAGAGGATGGTGATGGATTACTGGGTGTAACAAACTTGTCTTAAAATTACACCTTTTGTTTTTTCACAGTGACGACGCGCAGTGGCCAAGGGGAGAACATGTCCCCCCCACTTGGATTTAGGACCATTTTTCTGAATCGTTTAAATCCGAAGAGATTTGTTAGGGGGGTAGGGAGTGACGTCATAGCCAAGCCAATTTTTTTCTTATTTGCATATTTCGCTGTAGAATCTAAATACTTTATTGCCTCTGACACTCCAAGTAGCGGCTGGTAGCCATTTCTTTTCGAGTGATTGTGACAAACAGTTTTTCGCTCAAAAAATCTGCATGTCGCAACTCTTACTCGTCAGTTGATAGCAAATAGCAAAACCCATTATCACATAATAAACAATATAACAGCATGCGACCGGCGGACTGCAACGGGTCGTTTTTCGTTTTAGATTATTCGTTTATGCAGTTACTGAATTCGAGCTGTTTGTTTGGTTTGCAACCGGTGGTTTTTCAAAATTCCACTTGCTTTTTCAAATATTTGACTCTTTTGAGAGTTGAAGCAATTTGCAAAAAAATGATGTACCAAACCGCTGGCACTTCTAGTGCTAGCGATTCTTTTTCTGAAATAGTTCATAATGATAATTAGGCTTTCGTAGTAAGATGTGGACCAATTCAGCTATCTTTAAATTTTCCTCAAACACAGCAAGGGCAAAGAAAACAAAGATTTCAAAAAAGTGGTACTAAGAATTCAACTGGGTGGAATATTCGGCGATTCAGGAGAATGGCGCACCTAGGGGGGGGGCTAAAATTCTCTCTTTTTGAAACCGATCCCTCGTTTTTAAAGTGAAGTGTCCAAACTGCGCAAGCGCAGTACGTTCTGTTATTTCAAACCAGCTTTGACAGAATTTGCCTCTTATCATATACTGAAGTCAAACCGGCTGGTTGGCGTAGTGGTAAGAGACATTGCTATCAGTGCGGGCAGGGGCGGATCCAGGGGGATGTGGGGGATGCATCCCCCACCAGCCATTTTCAAACATGTTTTTCATGAATACAATTTTTTTATTATTTCAAACCTTTGTGATAACAATAAGCCTTACGCCCTAAGCACGCATTGTAATAGAAAATGTGCGAACAAAAAGCATCATATTTGGTGAAACACTCAGATTTAGGAGCAAAAAAAAAAAAAAATTGCCAAAAATTGTTCAAAAAGTAGTAAAATAGCCACTACAGTATGCAAATTTTCAAAAATTTTTTGGGGAACAGGCCCGCAACTGCAAGCAAATGCTTAGGGGGGCGAAAAATATTTTAGGGGGGGCCAAATTACCTATACCGGTATCATGTATTATAGTAACCAATTTTTTGTAGGGAGGGCCAAGTTTTTTCAGGGGGAGCGGAGCCCCCCTGGTTGCGGCCCTGCTGGGGGAGCATGTCCCCTGACCCCCCTAAAGCCTTTTTTCATTCTCAGTATGCTTCAAAATAATTCTGCCAGAAAAAACTGCGCTCGAAAATATGACCAAAAATGGTGCCTCCGCCCTGAAAAAATTTCTGAATACGCCGCAGGCATGAAAACATTTTTCAAAGGGCTTTTTACCCCTTTTTTTGGGTCTAACGTCTTATCTTTAGTTAGCATTCAACCTAATTCAGAATTTCATCTCCCCCACCAAAGTTTTCTGGATCCGCTCCTGAGTGCGGTATCGAGTTTTTTAGACCCCCCCCTTTAAAATATGCTGGGTGCGCCCCTGGTTCAGGATGCTGCGTTGTGCTTTTTTTGACGAAGCTTTGGAAGTCTTGATAAGTTGCAGCTGCATAAAAAATTTGTTATTGTAAAATTACATCAAGTTTTAAATCAAAATTGATCAAACCTTCATCGTATAGCGCTGTGTTTCATTGTTTTTGTTTTAGTGGCTGGTGGTCTAGGATTAAAATCCCACGCTGTCTAATTCTGGCAGTGCTGTAAACTAACTAAATAAAGAATTGTAAACTAAATAACTTAACACTGCTTTAAACATAATCCTAACCCTATAGGCTAACGCCATATACCACCAAATTACAAATATCATCTGTAAGCTTATAGCAAATGTAACGCGGGCCACACAAATAGATGCCGCGGGCCACATGACTTGATGATGATTCGCGACTGCACCCGTTAATAACTCCCCGACTCTGTCCGGACCCTTCATCGACAAACTCTGACTATATGTAACTGCCGTAGCTGCATCTAGTAGCAATAAAAAATTGTCTCAAATTTTGTTCCCCTCACTCATTTATGGCTGGACACGCCCCTGACGACGCGAATGTTTTACTACAGTTTTCGCATTGTGGTGAGACACTGAGCTGTTACCCCTGGAAAAATCTCAATCAATTTATATCGACAGCTTAGCATAAGGGAGTTTAAAAGGATTTTGGGGAGGGCCCAAATTTGAGCTGCTACGACACTACTCGCGGGTGACACTTTGAGCAGCCCTGCTGTAGAGAAAAAAATTTCTCACTGCTTGCATAATGATTTTAAATCACGCACGGTCTGCATATTTCAACTTTTATCGATATTTGCTGAACAAACAATGGATGTGTTGAGAAAAAAGTTATCTTTGCCCTTTGATTACGTAAACGTAAAAAAGTCCCTAAGCGAAGGAGTAAGTAGAGGAAGAGTATTTGTTCACGCAGGCTATTTTGTGACAGTCGATTACTCGATTTGGAGTAAGGATTAAGAACACAGAGAAAAGGAAAAAACTTTGAGTATTTTATGCACGAGCAGTCAGTAGAATGCTATAAGTGATACCAAATCTGCAAGCTACCGGTACAATGTTTATTAACACTTCAGTGTTATTGCTTTTGTTGGTAAAATTAACTTTAGCTCAAGGTAAGCAGCTTATTAGTAGTAGATGTAATAAATGAAATTTTGAAATAAGAACTCAAAACACACTCATAATGCTTAAAAAATTCTTAATTATGCAGTAGAATAAAAGAAAAAATGGTGGTCCTTTTTTCTCTGATAAAGTCAATATATTCGTGGCTGTTGCTACATGCCGGTCTGCAGCATGGATGAATTATCTACTTATTAGACCACAAAACAGGCATACAACCAAATTTTTTTGTTCAGTCCCGCGAGCAACCAATCGAAAATAAGTGATATTCCCCAAATAGCTCAACATAGCCGCTTGTGCCATTAGTGCAATGCTCTGGACCAGGGTTGTCAGATGATCAATTAGAAAAAAGTCCAAAATTAATCTCAAAATAGCCAAAATTGGGTACAAATTTGCAATCAAGAAAAAAGCCCAAATTAATTACAAAAAAGTCCAATTTATCGCCCAAAATCAAGTGATAAGCAAAAAAAGGTTCACCACGTTCGCAGGTGTCCAATTTTCACTATAATTTGCTGTCTGTCAATGAGCAAATGCAAAATAATATTGCAATACGTCGATTAAAGTCCAAACTTTCAATCAAATGAGTCCAAGGTCCAAATAATTTTTTTTTTTGGTCCAAACAAGTCTAAAAAAGTCCAGATTTCTCGAATTTGGATCTAAAATAGTCCAATCTGGCAACCATGCTCTGGACTTCTACCGGTAAAGCAAAGTGCAGTAATCAAACGACTGGTAGGGGAAATGTGGGACCTATCGGACAGCAGCATGTTTCCGTGATCACATGATCAGGTTTCATTTTAGTGAAGGAAGTGAGGTTTCACTAGTGGTGAAATCACATGTTTGTGTAAGGATGGAGCAAGCAGCGTGGCGGCTACAACAAAAAAACTGTTTTTCTTGGTTCAAAGTAAAAAAACTTAGCCAGGATAGTTTTGAGATTTCAGGAAGCTTGCACACAGTGTAAAGATCTCGTAAGCGTCGTGACTCTCTATAAAGCTAAATATCTGGTTAAAAAAGAAGCTGTGCTTGCTGATGAGTTGCTATGTAAACCAATGAAAGAACACGACATATTCAGTGCAATTCCGCTGATAACTTATTCTTCAGACTATTAGTATGTGCGGCAGCAGTGTTTTTTGTGGTATATTAATTGTACTTATTCCTTCTTTAAAATATGACTTGAAAATATCTACTTTTATTTCACTAACAATTCCTCTGCCCACATGTCCAGTGCAAGTGGTCCCAAAGCCCTCGCACTTCCTACGTCATAATTACTTTTTGACGTCATAATTGAAAAAAGTGATTGTGACATCAAAAATTCAATGGTGATGCAGATGGGCTGTGAACTTTTGGCCTATGTAAACTGGATATGTAGACAGGGCAAATATGCTTCACGATCCCATATGTGTGGTGTTATTCATATTGAAATTGGTACTGTGAGAAAAGAAACGATTTTTTTCTCGATCTCTCTTAGATTTACAATAAATCTGGTTGTTTTTATGAAAAGAAAAACGAACACATAGTAGCGACAGTATAAATATTATATTTTTTATTAAAAAATTCAAGTTAGGGTATTAAACGGTCAAGAGTATTAGCCGATCTTTTTTACTTACTAATAGCAGAACAAACACTCTTAAAAACGATGCTCTAGCGAGTTGCGACATCCTTTTCCCTTTTGAGCTCTCCGATACAACCTCACCTTACACCAACAAATTATAAGGGTTGCACAAATCCTTTTAGCACTAGCGGTTTCTATGGAAATTGTTTTGTCAAAAAAATGTGTGTATAATTATGTTTACTCACTGAACCACTACCATGACATTTCGCTTCAGTTTCTTTCTTTTGCAATTTGCCAGAACCCTATGCCCGGCTTAACTTTAAAAAGCTTAGTATCAACGAACGCATCCAACAAGCGCACTATAGCCTACTGATTTTTCTCAAGTCACTACATAAGCGGCTATGCTATACGAAGTTCAAAGCAACACGAGCCATTTTAGTCTAGAAGAGCTTAGTTCTAAAAGTACTTAAGTCACAAAATACAGTTTTTAGATAATAGCATATGAAGTTTTCCATATGACTGTGAAACCATATGTTGCGCGCGCAGCGATTAATAGTTAAAAAGGACTTGCGGACTTTTTCTTCGAAATTTTTTTATTCAACATATAGAATGCATGATAAACAATCAATATTTACTCTTAGCTCAATTTTTCTGAAATGTGACCAAAGTACTTTTAGAACTAAGCTCTTTTATTGTCAAAGAAGTTTAGGCCTATGCATTTAATTTTTGGCGAATAAAGCAGCATTTTTATTGTAAAAAACAAACGAAAAATTTACTGTCTACTAACACGGCAGTAGGCAAGAGGTTTCCAAAGTACGGACCGCGATGAGTCTTGACAGAGTCCGCGCTGGTCGCATAATGTGTTTTTTGTGCCGATAAACACACATAAATCAACAAACATGCCGGTTCAACATGAAGTAGTTTCTTTTCACACTACTAAATGGCAGCCCTCACACTTCTTGACACAATAAAAAAAAAAAAAAAACGGATGAAAAAGTTAAAACTATGATTAACTTACGTAGGGTAATAATCGCAAAAGCGAATAATTTTGTGCTGAGGAGTAGCCAAATACAACCATAAAAATTTAATGAACACAGCACTTTCCATCATTAAATTTAACCCCTGGGTAAAAACCTCAAACAATTCGAACCTTTTTGAGGAGTGGCTGCTCGATTCGATGACCGTTGAGGTCTGCTCGCAGTGTCCCAGTCGTTGATCGATCGCGTTCCTTTTTCACTAACATTGTAGAAGTATGTGTTTCTTTTGCTGTCGTTGGAGACAAAATAATAAAGTACTACTGCTACTACTCAGAGACGGAGCGATCGTCTTCCCTAAAACCCTTATAACAGCAAATTGCCACAAGTTTTTCTGTCGACGCCCTTAACCTTGCAACTGAGCGTATCCTATTATAATATTTGTTGTGCACAACAAATGCGCGATTAAAAAAATTTCCAGATACTGCTAAGCACAAAGCCCTAAGTCTTGCAATAAAGTAGCTATAACGAAATTCTTTTTCTTATTTTTCACGTTTACCTTGAAACAGAGGCGTATATAGGTATATAGGTGGGCATTGTGTCATGGCCCTTTGACTTTGCTTTTGAGTGAAATAAGATCAAATGTTGCAAAGCGACTAAAATACTCTTTTAATGGTTTTAGCAGTTTATGATCCCTTTCAAAATTTTTCGTGTCTCCGCTGCCCTGAAAGCGAGTTTTTGTGGACTACATTTCTTGAGTGCAACCGTTCTAACAGGAGCGTATTTAGGGGGGGGTGGCATTGGGCCATGCCCCCCCTTTGGACTCTGCCTTTTAGTGAAAAAAACAAAACTAATGGTGCCAAGTGACTGAATTATGCCAAGCTTTTTTGATGGCTTCTGTAGCTTATGGCCAGGGGTGGATCCAGGGGGGTAGGATGAGATGTATGCATCCTCCCATCAGCCATTTTCAAAAATGTTTTTGACGTACACAATTTTTTCATAATTCGAACCTTTTTGATAGCAATGAGCCTTACGCAGTAAGCATAATCGATAATGTGCGAACGAAATGCATCATATTTGGCGAAGCATTCAAAAATTTTAACAAAATTTGCCTGAAAATGATTCAAAAAGCACTAAAATAGCCATCGAAGCATGTAAATTTTCAAAATTTTTCCGGGGGAACATGCCCCCGGACCCCCCTACAGCCTTTCTTGTTTCTGAATCAGTTTCAAATTTGTTTTGCAGAAAAAAATACGCTTAAAAAAATGTGGAAATTATGGCTCCCCCCTTTTAAAATTTCTCGCTACACCGCTGCTCTAGCCTAGACTTATCTACCTGTACTATCTTCTTCCTTACATTGCGATCAGGGAATTCTTGTTCGTAATGTCTTGTTACGTGACTAAAGTACCGGTAATATAGGTCTATTGTGATCAACCAGCAACATATGCCTTATTAGGACATATAAACTTTGGTCATTGTCTTTACTGTGAAAGTGTGCCGTCGCAAAGGTGATAATATAATTATCTGCCGTTTCTACTAACAATGTTGAGAATTAGATTCGGCAACTTTTTTCTGCTGGACCCAACATTACAATACACAGAAAGTTTCTCTGTGATATCCAGAATATTATGTTGACCGATTTTTGTTTTGCAGATACTATTACAAGCAAATTTTCCAATCGAATAGTTGTTTTTGAAAACGAAGATGCTCCGGCTTTAAGTGGAGGTAGCTATTTATAAACAAACAAGGCAGCGCCGGCCGATCGGCGTAGTTGTTAGACATTGCTAACAGCGCTGGAGGTCTGAGGTTTGATTCCCAGACCAGTCAAATCGGACACCTTGTCGCCAACGTCTTGCTACCGCTGCGACGTTTCTTGGGAGCTGTGTTGGGAGACTGGCCCTGCCATTCGCCACATGCTTCGGCGCCATACCGCGAGTATAATGAAGATTTAATTTTTTAAGGTAGCACCACGTTAAAGTCAAACATACCAGCCAACGTTTTCCTCAGTGAAAATACAATTGTTGCAACTTGCATTATTCATGACAATTTATGATTAGCAATATTAAAACGTGTAAGTAAGCTGCCTTACGTCATAAAACTTATACCAGCTTGTAAGCTTTGTGGCGTTTTTTCACCGGGTGGAGTTTCGAGAAAAAAACATTCAAGAGCACAAAACTCACAAATGACGCAGGTGTGTTGCAAGATGATCGCACGTACGAGTGATACGAATAAATACCGTTAAAAAAATAACTTCTGAAACTGGCGATTAACATTGACGGACGCAAGTATAGTTACGTTTCAGCTTATCAGGACTTAACTTCACACTTTTCTATATTTTGACAAGAGCAACTTTGACAAAAAGTGCCAAACTGGGCATTGCATTAAAAAAAAATTGTGCTTTAATGAGCGTATAGTAAATACAAGTTTTTTGGATTATTTTGGCTATTTGTAACCACTGCCTAAGTCGTTTTCGAAAAATTATGTTTTACTTCGTTGAAATAGCAAAAGTTACCTTAACCTTAGGCTTGCATGAGTATGAGCAAATTTTGTGATTAGCAGCAAAATTGTAGTTATATTTTTAGTTTAAAACTAAATTCATGTTTTTCCTTGTACAATAGATTCGGAAGATGTGGTGTTGTTGAACCTCACTGCATACGAAATTGAAGTGGTCGAAAATTCCGGTGGAGTACAAGTGAATTGTACCGCAAATACAACCAATAACAGTAACGTCAGTGACTTTTTTTCGGTATTGTGGTTCGATGAAAACAATGTCCTTGTGTCACGTGACGAGAAAGCGAATGAATACCAAATAGGCTACGAAGGAAATTCATCCGCAGGAAACGCAGTGTTATTTATTTCAGGAAATAGTAAGTACGCCTACTGGTACTAATTAGTCATATCAAGTCAAAATTTTCTTTGTGCGGTGTCAAGATTACAGTATGTATAGTTTACTGGTAACGTAATGTAACATATTGTTTTCATCCGACAGCTATATTTATTCCATAGGTGGCGAAACCGGGGAGGGGGGGAGGGGGGCCGAGGGAACCCTGGTTCGCCCACTTTTTATTCAGGGGGGCCCTGGGTGTGCCCTAATTTACGCGTTTGTTTCTACAATGTTGCCTCTGCGTGAATGTATTTGAAAGTTAATAGGCCTACCATCGAAATTAAAACCCATAAAGGAGCTTAAATCCAGAGATGTTTTCTTTAAAATTTTGTTTGTGGGGTGGGGCAACAGAAACTAGAAACAAGAACCGTGAGTCTGAAGCCCACATAAATTGGACATGTCACATGTGGACAGGCTAAAAATGGGTTGTAGGCATAGGGCCGGATTTACGTATAGGCTAAGCAGGCTGAAACCTAGGACCTCGTAAAAATGGGGGCCTTATCACGAACAATCAAGTACTTTTTTTTCTCTTCACCGATACTTTCACGGGAAAACAGAACATCTGAGGATGTGTATAGGCTACCTTTTTTTTGCTCTTCATTATACAGATATTTTCTGTGAAAAAAAAGACATCTGAGGACGTGAAGACCTTTTTTTTGCTCTTCCAATCAGTGTGATCAAATAGCCTAGGGCCTCTCATTGTCGAAATCCGGTCCACAGGAGCGTATTTAGGGGCGGGGCCGTTGTGCCCCCCCCCCCCTTTTCACTCTGCCTTTTAGTAAAAAAGAACAATACTAATGGTGTCAAGTGACTGAACTATGCCAAATTTTTTTGGTGGTTTTTGTAACTTATGGCCAGGGGCGAATCCAGAGGGGTAGGATAAGGGATATGCATCCTCCCACCAGCCATTTTCAAAAATGTTTTTGATGCATACAATTTTTCTATAAAGTCGAATCCCTTCGAGTTGAAAATTTCCCAAATTTTCGTTAAACCATGATTTCACATGTTTTCACTGTTCAACATGCCAAAAAGAAGGACATTTGGGCATTTTTTAACGCCCTCGGAGGACAAATTATTTTTGTTAAAAAGGAGGACATGTCCTCCAACAGGAGGACGTATGGTAAGCCTATGCTAACTACATATCAGTATATATCAAAGATTACAACAAATTACAAAGTAGGCCTACTACCAAACTAGAATGAGAATAATTAGTCACTTTTCGGCTATGCAGTGTAAGTTTATTAGCATGTTGTGACTGTATTGTTCTTTTTCGTAAAACATCAAATACATTGTTTACGTCTATGCACGAGCGTTTTTAGGGAGGGGGTGGCATTGTGCTATGGCCCCCCTTTTGACTGTGCGGTTTAGTAAAAAAGAACAAAACTAATGGTGCCAAGTAACTGAAATATGCCAGACTCTTTTGATGGTTTTTGTAGCTCTTAGCCAGGGGCGGATCCATGGGGGTAGGATGAGGGCCAGGGGTTTACTAAGGCCTACGCAGGGCCGGCACTAAGGAGAGGAAGGGGGGTTTGGCCCCCAATCGACATGCTTGCCCCCCACTTAACAAGCTTTCTTATTTGAAGACAGCGGCTTTTGTGCTTAATTTCAAACTTTAGCCCTCCCCTGATAAACGCTTGGTTCCCCTAAGTCGACTGCTCTGGCGCCGGCTCTGGGCCTACACATCCTCTCACTAGCCACTTTCAAAAGTGTTTTGGATGTAGGCCAATACAATTTTTCCATAATTTCGAATCTCTTTGATAGCAATAAGTCTTGCGCCTTAAGCACGCGTAATTCAAAATGTGCGAACAAAATGCATCATATTTGGCCAAGCACCCAGAATTAGGGTCAAAAAATTTAAACACAATTTGCCTGAAAATTATTCAAAATGCACCAAAATAGCCATTACAGCATGTAAATTTTCAAAATATTTCCGGGGGAGCACGCCCCCGGACTCCCCTACAACTTTCCTGGTTTCTTAATCAGCTTCAAATTAGTTCTGCCTAAAAACTACGCTGAAAAAATGTGGAAATTATCCCCCCCCTTTTTAAAATTTCTCGCTGCGCCACTGCCGTCCTTGGTTGTAGATGAAGAAAATCTGGTCATTGGTTTCGGGCCCCCCCACTTTAGAAATGCTTCCGCCATCGCTGATTTGTTCCATCTGTGATCTTATCAAATCTTGCTCAGCAAAAATTGTCAATAATTCTTTAGACAATTTCGCATTTATGGAGCTAATAGTTTTAGATGTAGCGTAGGAATGGTGTGTGTGTGGGCGGGGGGAAGCACCGCTTTTTCCAATTTTTTTTTATATGGGTGGAATAGTGTAGAATCCTGTTCCTAACTTCGAAACCTGCATGGGAGGTGTATATTGAAAGTATGAGACTGGGGATCCTGTTTAAGAACCACTGGTGTACAATATTTGGAAGGTTAATCGTTTTTTGGCTGGTTAGTTTTACTGAAAATTGATAAAACTATCTGGCCAAAAAAGTTGTTAATTTATTGACTTACTATAGATTAGATACTTCAGCAAACGTGTGTTTTCATAACACGTAAAATTGTTGGCATGTTTTTATAGTTTGGTCAAGATAGTATGTAGTTGTACTTGGCACTTTTCAAAAATTTGATAAGTGTTTTTGAGTCACGTTTTTCATCGATCGTCGGCTTGCTTTAGAATTGCGACGTTTCAAAAACGAACCACCATGCCTTTGTTCACTGTTCCCTCTAAGACTTTAGCAAGTGCGAATTTGCCCTCTAAAAACATTTATCGAAATTTTGCCCGAAGCTTTCGAAAGTAAAAAGTTTGGTTCTGATTTTGGCCTTGAAACAAAGCCTCCAGAACATGATTTGACAACTTTATGAGTGACTTCTACCAAAAAGAATATACTCTTCATTCTTCATATTATACTCGCAGCATTGGAAGCGTGTAACGAGTGGCGGGCCAATGTTAGCACCGGGACAACATCTTGGGCAAGCGTTGCGGCTAATTGTCGCAGCAAGCCGTTACGGCGGTGTCCGATTTGACAAGTCAATGAATCGAGCCCAAAACGTAAATAGAAATGCGAGCAATTTCAAGTTCTGTAATTTGGTTTCATCATAAAAATGATCAAAACTAGCCTTTCCAAAAGTTAATGCTTTTTTGCTTTATTTGTATTTTTTAAGGTGTTAGCGATGGCAGGGTAGGCGCATAAAAAAACTACAGTAAAACTAAAGAATATATAACTCAAGAGATGGAGAAGATATTGCGATCAAAATCAAAATTCAGCTTAATTAATAAAGTTGTTCGTTAAACAAACAACCGATGAAGCTGTTCTGGTTAAGTGGAAAATCAAGACTAAATATTGAAAAGGTGCGGTCCTGCCCATCGAGTCCACGCAGATATAGATTAGTTATTTATTGCTTAAATGTTGCTCAACCTTTCAAATTTGTCTTCGTGGTTGAGATCAGTTTTGTTTGTAGCTTTTCTGTGTGAAAGGAGATTTTTAATTGACGCTTTACCAAATATGTTGGGTAACTTTGCAAATTATTAACTATGGCAAATTGGCAATGCGATTAGATTAATGTGATGATATTACACCAGGTGAGTGACAGAAGCTTTTCAGTTCAATAGTCTCGTTATAACTGAATTGGCCATGCGTAAAATTGAATACTTGTATTTGTGTTTAGCTGCATATTCATCTTCCTGTTACGAGAAAGCGATCAAAGCGCTGCGACGAGCTCGCTCAGAACTTGCCGGCCACCTGTTCACCATTCTAAGATGGGTGAATCCCACTAAATGACTTTCCCAACGGCTCAACAAGTAAACTTGCCGGCTTGTTCTCCACACTGTCCCCTTGATGCTAAGCGTCAAGCAGGGAAGCTGTGATTACCAATTTTAAAGTCATTGGTTTGACCCGGCTCGGAATCAAAGCCTAGTCTACAGCTCCAGAGGCGGACGCTCTTACCACTTGTACGGCAATAAACGAAATATTTGCTGAACCTAAAGTTGTTTTGTTATTGCAGTAACAAATAGAAGGTTTTCCACGTATTTCACTTGCAAAGCTAACACTACCGATTCCACGAATGAAGAAATCCTCATTGTGCATTTTCTAGGTTAGTACATTGCACAATTTGTTTTTAAAAGTACATTACCCAAAGCTTAAAATATAGCGGAATTAGTTTGAAAGCACAATTTTCATCGACATAGCTGTAGCATTCGCAAAAATTTAGGACCGAAACAAGCATTTGCCTTACTATAATTAAGAACCAAAAGTAATTACGCGCGTATAGAGTGCTGTGGGATGCAAAACTAGCATGGCACCCTGCATCCTTTGGGATACCGAACATTATTCGTATCTGATACAGTAATATCCGCTTGCCAAACCCACCGTGGGACCATACGATATTAAGCTTGTTTAGCGGGAAACAAACTTTGGTCACTCTCATGCGCATAACATTGTCAACTGTTCTAAGCCTAATTTTGGCGGTGATCGGTGCTTTTCTAAAATCTCAGCTTTCTAAGAAAAGGTTACGTCTGCACGTCAATTTAATAATGGGGCTTGAACCACCCCCTTGGCATCTAGCGTAAATGCAGACAAAAATTTGAGAAGAAGCACCGATGCTGCGAAGTGATTGTTGGACATTGAACCCGTGCAAACATTCACCAACCTAGATTGAAATGTGTTCTGCTGGCTTTTCCTTCTGTGCGGATGCAAACTCTCTCAAAATATTGGTTTTATAGTTTCACAATCATTAACCAGGTTTGCATGAACAATAAAATTCATGTCGATTCAAATCGTCAGCAGTGACTCATCTTTTATCTTAATTACCGCTAGCCTAAGTTGATGTAAAAATCAAAAAATCATATCTTCATTACACTCGCCGTATTATGCCGAAGCGTGTAACGAGTGATGGGTCCCATCTCCGCTGCTTTGCTCCTGGGCAACACTGCTCCGAAGAAACGTCGCAACGGTGGCGAGTCGTTGGCGACACTGTGTTGATTTGACCGGCCCGGGAATCGAACCCCAGACCTCCCGCACCGATAGCGTGAGCTTTGCAACTGAGCTAACGGCCTGAGAAAATCTATTCCAAAAAATTTGTAAGTTTGTACTAAGTTTAATACAGTGGTGTTACTTTTACTACGTGCTCGGTGTTTTTTTAAAAAGCACCTCTCTACAGAGAGTATATTTTAAAAAATTTAACTATCCATTAAGGAGGATTGGGGTCGCAGTGCTGATTTGAGCCAGTTTGCTCGTTATGACATTTTTGGTGATGATTTTTAGTTTTATGGGTAATGCAATAAAATTGAGCTCCGCTAGTGATAAACAAAAGAACCGGTTGCCTCTCCGTACAGTTTTTAATTAATCTTTCAGAATTGAGCAAGGACTTGATTTTATCGTTTTCTCCTCCATCCTGAAAAGTTTTAATGCACGCTCAGCGTCGTGAATTCGCTTAATCAACCGCTTCATGACAGTTGCTTTACTGTTCGTTAGACGCACGGTTGCGTTTATAAATTTACGCAAATAAAAATGAATTCATGTCACGTCAGTTGCAGCATGAATAGTATGCCTGTTTGAGGAGAACCAAGCCAGCAACTTTCCAGATCGCGCTGTTTTGAATTAAAATTCTCATGGAATGTCTGTTGTGTTGCTGGAATTTGCCGATGTCTGGCTGGAAGAAACAGCAAGAGCTTTTGGTACTTATAAAAGCTTCTTGAAAAAACTTCTGCGACTAACATAACACAAAAGCAGTTTTATCCTCTTGATCATTTTCACACGCTGCACAGCATTTATTTTCAAAAGGTTCTACGCGTAAAAGCAAAAGATATAAAAAACTGAAATGTGAAGAAGTTTTGTTTATTTTTCAGTCCCACTCAGTCTTGAAGAATATTTCGTGCCTGATTACGTTTGTTCAAATCAGCCAGCAATTTTATCATGTACTTTTCGTGGATATCCAAAACCTGAGGTTACTTGGAGCGGCTGCAGCAGTTATATTACGAACAACACGTTTGATGACTACGAATACGTTCGTACTACATTGTTAGTATTGAACATTTCGAAGACAGAAACATTTACTTGTGTTGCCCAAAGCCAGTCAGAAGAGCTTCAACAGTGTTTGACAGTAAACGTACTAGGTAAGTAATGCTGTGACTACATGAATAGTGCTGGGTCTTGGATATGCCCCATTATTTGTATCAACCTTATAGTTCTACAAAATATTTTCAAACTCATGGCGCAAATAAGCTTGCGTAGGGGCTTGAGATGAAAGTCCAGTCAGTGAAAAAAAGCCGTAACAAGTTAATTACCCCCCCCCCCAAAATAAAGGATTGTCAATGATATTTTTAAGCGTGTGAGGGACATTGCAAAGTCTCAGGAAACGGACATTGGAGACATGTTCTGGAATAAGCATTATGTGCAACCATTGGATAAAAATGTCTTTACGTGTGAATACGGACTGTGCACTACGCAGTGCTTTCTTACAGATCGTGACATCGTGACAATGAAATAGTTTCTTCGCATTTTGTGAACTATATCAACGTAACGTAAGAGCATCTGTAGTTTTGCACAAAAATATGTTGAGGTCGAGGAACGATTGCATGAGCCAGTATTGGAATTTAATGCACAGAATCTTAAATGGCTCTTATATTCGCAAAAAGATAATTTCGTTGTTTCGTACTGATGCAGGCTATGCGAAAAGATTAGACTGGAAGTTTTCTGTGCTGTGATACGGCATAACTCAGCTAACTTTTAAAAACTGGAATGAATAATATAATTTAAAGAGCCGTAAAATATTGTTGATTTAGTTCAACTTTTAAAAACTGGAATGAATAATATAATATTAAGAGCCGTAAAATATTGTTGATTTTGTTCAACACATTCGTTTATTGATTACCGTTGATATTTCACCGAACTATTGCATATTTTTATGGCATTTATAGACGACGAATTGGATGAAGTTTTTCATTATAATATAGACGGAACAACTTGTCTAGTTTCTTGGAATGAATCTGACATTGCACCACTCACCAGAAAAATCCTGGTAAGCTTTCGTTTTCGTTACGTAACGGTAATTAATTTCAAAACCAAGATTTATGCTGAAACAACGTCAAATAGACTATTCGTTCTAATAATTGAAAGAGCAGAGAAGCACAGCTTCTCTTAAAAAGAAGACATCATTTCGCAAATGCGAAAGCGCAAGTGTAAATAGTTAATCGCGAACAGTGAATGACGTTTTAGATTTTTAGCTTTCATCAGCGCAAATAGGGGAAATGCATAAAACAAACTAATTTTTTCTCAGTTTTATGCATACACGGTATTAGCCTGGAGTAAATATTAGACGTCAACTTTGCTCCAACAAAATCTGAAAGGTCAGAAGATTTTTGCCTTTTGTATAGTTCATTAGCTGATGCGCATCTTGATTACAAAAACTTTCAAAATCTATCAATCAGTGAATTCGTGGAAAGATTTTTGATTCCATGTTTACATTATTTAGTGTTGAAAGGCTTCCAGAAAGCTGGTTTCGCGTTAGGCAGAAATGCTTTGTCGTTACTTTGTAATGATAATGACAGAGCGTTTCCTGAATCCTAACGAACAGCTTTTTTCAAGGCAGTTTTTGTTCTGTAATTCCGATCAATTATTATTTAGTACTTGGATTTGATTCGTGTCCATATTTCTTTTCATTTTGCAATTAAACTTCATGTTTTGTGAAGATCGATCGAGTTTTAACCTACAACAGAGTGCGAATCATCAATTTTATGTGGCTGTTGAAACCATGCCTACTTCTGTCGTTTTAACGCCTCTTCACGCAGCAGCTTGCTATAACATCTATGATTTTGTTGCCTCTTCCTTTTCTTGTACGGTTATTATATGTTCTTGATTTTATTGTATTCTTTGTCGGATTGACATTTAGGAATCAAACACCACTACCACAGTAGTAGGACTACCACTAGTCATTCTATCATTGAGTATTTTTAGGTGAGATATGAAGTTGATGATCAGACTACTGTGATGCATTCCATTAAACAAATAAATCAAACTGAAGATGTTTTGATGATGCAGCCAAATGATGTTGTCAGAAGCGTCAGTGTTGCTCTGGTGCGGAATGAATGCATTGGACCGTTTGCTATTTCACAAGGAAATTGTTCCTATAAAAACCCATTAGGTGATAGCTTAAATCCGCTTCTACAATTAGTCAATTACTGCAGAAACCAATCGGTAAACATACGTTCAAAACGTGCACTTGAAGCTGAGACGCACTTACAATAAAATGCTAGAAGTAGGATACAGCTTATAAACACAATATCGAAGAGATCAACATTAATGCTAATATGGTACGTTTCTTTACGTGTGAATACAGACTGTGCAGTGTGCGTTGTTTTGCTAAAAATTTCTGCTTTTTGTCGTTACTCCGTCTGATGAGCAGCTTCGTTATGCTATCAAAATTTCCAGCTCACGATTGAGCGTGTTGACCTGTTCGTTGATGATATAAAGCATTTTTGTTTTTACATCAACCGCACTTTCGGTGTTGATAAATGTTGGGCTCAGAATCCGTTTTTTTTTAGTGTTTAGGCCACACTATGTGCGGCTTCCCGATCATTCATGTGGTCTCATTGATTTCGGCTTGCCTGAATGTTGTTTCTAACGATATTTCAGCCTTAAACTGCAAGATATCGTGCAAAACATACTTTACGAATGCGATTCTGTGCGGGTACTTATACGTTTCTGTGCCCTACTCGTATCGTTTATACTCTTTTCTTCAAACTTTTTGCGTATTATTTGCTCGTGGACCTGTTTTCTTTGCCGCAATTCTCCTCCACGGTTTGTCATACGGCAAATTTTTCGGAGTTCTTGATAAATCTCTTTACAATAATGTTCGGAGGAGAGATTCATCTCTGAAGTGTAAAAGTATTATCACGTGCAAGCCGCTGCATGCTCAAAAGTTTACCTAATTTTCCTCGTAACTTTTTTAAATATTAAACGCAACGCTTTCTCCGAGGGAGGTTATGGGTTCGATTCCCGGGCCGGTCAAATCGAACACAGTGACGCCAACGGCTCACCTCCGCTGCGATGTTTCTTTGGAGCTGTATTGCCCAAGCGCTGAGCGGCGGAGATGCGCCCCGGCACTCGATACACGCTTCGGTGTGATACGGCGGGTATGATAAAGATTTGATTTTTTTTTTATTAGGTTTCTGCATATCTTTTACGTGGTTGAGCGCTGGTAATGCGCTGGTCTATGTTAAAATTCCATGGTTCAACTTTATCCACTGCGCTATACCCTTAAGTGAAAAATGGTTGTTTTTATAATTCGATTTTTAGCAAAACGGTGCATCGGAGGCAGAGCAGTCAACAGGCCGACGATGATGAGCCTGACCCGGCCCGAATCCGATTTTTTAATCCCGAACTCTACCCGAGCCCGAACCCTGACTTGTTGACCAATCTGAGCTCGATACCAGAAATCCAAGACGTCACTTAAAATTTTGAAAAAATTTTAATAAAAAAGAAAATGAGTTTTATCCATCCACAGTCATACCAATTGCGAACACGAATATTTATACAGTCAGCCAGGGCCGGATTAACGGTTTCTGAGGCTTGGGGCTACATGGAAGTCAGGGACCTATATTATCCTCATCAATTGAACAACCGGTAAACCATGTAGCCTACATATCGGTATTAAACACATTCAAAGAACACATTTTCTCAATTTAAACAAAACGTCTTATTTTGAACGTATACAGAGTTTCAAACGATGTCATATCAAAGAGCCCCAAATCCTGCAAACACGCTTTTTATCTGTTGTTTTGTAAAGGATACTACCATTATTTTCCATCAAGCCGTGCAAGGGTTATGTTAACCTCCTTCATAGCCTCTATTACGTCCCTTTACGTACCGGTACGAAAAATCGTAAGGCATTTCGTGTGAAACTATCTTTAATTTACGATACTGTCTACGAATTATTACAGCAAAATGATTATAAATTTCAATGACTCTCTGCAACTGCGACGTTTCTTCGTGTTGCCCAGGCGCTAAGCCACGGAAAATTAAGGGTCCCACCACACGTGTCACGCGTCAGCGTTATCTTGAATTAATGAATACTTGGTTTGATTTCTTTCTGGTTAAAAAATAGAACGTCATCGTACAGCACACTGTAACCGCTGCTAGTTATAGCAAAATTTACACAAAAATGAAGATTTTATATCAATGATTGTTTTATTTATCCAGTTTGAATTCTGTTTTGAAAACGGTCAAAATCTTTATAGGATATGCTGCAGAACAATCATATTTGCTTTGTCATGTTTTCATAAAACTTTTTTTGGCATTTTTTCGCTTTCTGCAATTTTGACGAATACACAGGGAGATTTGAAATGGTTAAGAGGGCCTCGAAAAATTCCAAAGCTAGCTTCTGGACTTTGTTTCTTGCGCCTATGAAAGCCTCAGCCATTGGGCTGGTGATGTGGCACTGGTCCGAATCTCACAAACTCGTAATCAGTCTTTTCGGATTTTGTTTACTTGCCGTAGATCTTGTGATTTAAATTCAAGTGTGAATTCGTAGAAATTTTTGGCATTGATACAATCTTGAATCATTCTCTTAGCCTTAACATAAACTGGATAGAATAGGTCTTCATAACAGTAAAGGTTAATAACTTGTATTCAACTTTAAAATAAATAAGTTGATTGATGAAAAAATTAGTCATTAGTTCATAACACGTCGTAATCGAAGGGCCTGGGGCTGCAGCCCCATCAGCCCCCGCCTTAATCTGGCCCTACAGTCAGCAATCGCAAAAACTCTATCACTCTCTGAAAATCTCGATTTTTCTCCGGGTTCCGGTCCGATTGAAGCCCGTCAATTTTTCAACATCCAAGCCAGAGCACGGCCCGAACCCGATCCGACCCGAGAAGCCCGAGCCTGATTGATAGCTCTGGTCGTAGGTGCAATATGCATGATTTTTGATGAATTTTAACATTTTAGCTTGGTTTCAAAATAAATTGATAGATTTTTGACTGAGACAAAATTTAGATTTATCACATTTGCAGGTGCACAAGGAACATCCCCACCAGCTGCTCTCATCACAGTCAGCGTATTATTTGGAATTACTTTGTTTTTGGTGGCTGTTTATGCTGCGTTCACATGGTATCGGTAAGCAGAAGAAATTGTTGCTTAATATAATAACTATCATTTGAGCAGGAAAAGTCAAGTTGTTTTAATTGGTTCGTCACAGCAACCGCGCAAACGATGTCGAGAGATTGGGATCAAGGCCAATAAATCTGCCGGAATTTTAAAAATCTTGACCAAAATTTACTGTAGATTTTAGATCAAGCTAATACGCAACATTTACGCTGCCAGTTAAGATGAGTATACCCTAACGTGTGGGCTCTTGAGCAAGTATCACTAATGCAGTGATGATGTTGCAAGATTTTTTGTGCTTGGATGTAGAAATAGAAAAGATCCTTGTGAAGAGGAAGAATTTGAAATGCGACCTCGCCCATCAATGCCTCCTTTTAACGGCCATATGCAACTGCAAGGAGTTACTACAACTGAAGAGGAGATATATGAATCTGCTGAAGCTAGTGAACATTCACAGCCAGTTGCTGCAGTGGTCCTGCCAGGGAACGAACTCCCATCGAAATACAATAGTAAGAATGCATGAAGAAAATACTCTACAGTCTTTAGCGATATTAAAAGTTTTTTTATACAAAAAGAAGCAAATGCGTCAATAGACTTATATGCGGAAACTGATAAACCTAACACATAGACTATATTTGCTGGAGAACTAGTTCTACTTTTTTGCTACATTTATCAAGACTTTCCACTCAAAATTTCACGAACATTTCACATGTTATGAGTTAGCTGCGTATTTTTTCTAACGTGAACACGATAACAGTTGGCATAGAATTACCAAGGTGTCCTATATCATAGGTTCTCGAAGTGCTCCGTACGGAGCCCCGGGACTCCGCGAGAGCAACCTAGGGGTTCTGCGAACTATTCGTTCACATATTAAATACTGACTTAGCTAATTTTACAACTATCCAAAGAAGCAATACCAGGATTAATGAAATTTGACTCTACCTTATCAGTATGTTTGTCAAGTGTCAGATTCACAGCCTTAATATAATTTACCTGCGAGATGTAGATTTTTTTCTGGCTTGTAATGTGTAGGGTACGCCAAAAAAGCTCTTCGAGTCAGCAGCCACCCGTTACATATGTCAAATGCGATCGGCTCCAGCCGCGAATCGAACCCGTCACGTAGGATCTGTCACCTGCGCGCGGTACCGCTAGGCCATGTCGCCATCAAGTAACGAAGTAACCATCTAGTAACGAAGCGTAAAGTAACGAAGTAGTTTTACTTAAGTATTATTGCTTGGTAACTACTACTTACTTCAGTGATTTAAAATTCGACTACTTCTACTTTTACGTACGTAGTTCAATCAAAAAGTAACGCTACTAAAGTGGCCTTAAAAATGATAAGTAGTTAATATTAAGCAATGCATCACGCAAGTGATAAATATTCATGCTTGATAATAAAATTGGCAACATTAGTATTAGGTGTATCGTTTTATTTTATATATATAAGTTTTACAATTTCGTGATATTAAGTGGTCTTTTGTTGTTTGTGCTTGGCGTGGCAATGAGGTTGCATTTTGCAGATCATGACACACTCCACTTTTTTATTTTCGTCAAATAAATGTGCTAATTCAGGGGCGTCTCCAGTCGCGCCCCCCTACCCGCTGAAATATAAGCTGATATATATCTGCAGTCAGCGAAACAGTGGAAACAGGACATCTGAGGACACGTTGACCTTTTTTTTTTTTTTTTTTGGTCTTCACCGATATTTTCAGTGTAAACGTGTAAACAGAAAATTGCGGCCCTCCCTTTTTCAAATTTCTGGGCACGCTCCTGTAATTATCCTAAATATACATAAGCATCGGCAAAATATATGTCAAGTTTGGAAGTGAGCAAATTATTTTTTGTCAAAGCTCAGCTTTATGGCCTTGGTTTTGCAAACGCTACTTTTTACATAAGTAGCTTCAAATTGCTGGTACTTTTTACTTTTACTTGGTTACTTTTTACATCCCCTACTTTCTACTCTACTTCAAGTAGTTTCCGCCATCAGCAACAATACTTTTACTTAAGTAGATTTTTGGACTACTTTTTACACCGCTGTTTATTTCCAGCAACACCCCTTGTGAATGACCAATAAGTTTATGGTGTACTGTTAGATTCTTTTTAATTATTAATTTATCATCCAGCTCTGGTTGATCAAGAATCTATTCAAAATTTTTCAAATAACGACTATAGGGTGGCAGCTGACTAGATGACCGGAAGGTCCACTCGTCGTCTCCCTGCGGTCTTATATTTTTTCTTTTGGTCTTCGTATTTCTTATGTCTGTGTTTTGATGTTACCGCAAATAAATATCGGTAGATTGATTGATTGTAGGAGATGCATTTGCTTGTTTTAAGTCAAATTTATGTAACTTATCTATAAGCTTAGTTTAATGTTGCGTTTCGCGGTGAATTTACTTTAGCTCATAACTTTTAATTGGCATATTGCTCTTTTTAAACTCCATATTAAATTCTCAATTTTTTTCAGCAATAACAGAATACGTGAACGACCATGAAAGACCACGTAATGGACAAGAAAATGCTGCTTTTGCAGGAGCCATGATAACAAGAAACAGGAATCCAGGAAGGGGGAGAAACAGAAATAATTTGGGAGAAGAACAGACTTCGCTTGAAGCACATCAACCTCCTTTACCCCTATCAGAAGCCAGAAACAGAATTACGCCTAGGTCGGGCCAAATGTATCACGTTGAAGCGGATAACATACATGATGAAAACGAAATTGCAGAAACATCTCCCAAAAGGCCGGAAGGAAGCGACAGCGATTTGCCAACAGCAACCCGGCATAAGACTGCAGAACCGTACTACACAGAGCCTCCCCCAATACCAGATAAACCTCACCTGAACCGAAGTGCGGGAGCAAAAACCTATGAAAATGTTTCGTATACTCCACCTCCGTTTCCAAAACTTCTAGTTTAGTCAGATAAATTGCTTGGAAGAGGTCAATCAAAACTCACAAAGAAAACATACTCGCACGAACCAGCAGACTTCCTTTTTCACTAAAATTTAGTGTTGTATGAGTAGGCTACCACAGATCCTAGATTAATTGGCCAAAAAATTAGCCTGTAGCACAGGTGCTGAAAGTTGAACCCGGACAAAATAAAAAAGGTTACTCATGAAATTATGCACAATTGCTTGTTGGGTGCATGGCAGTTATCGGAGTCAGCAATAATAGGCCTACCGTAACTCCGTGGATAGCCTAATAGCTCGAAAATCCGTGTCTTAAGAATAGTGTTTGTACTAGAACTACGGACCTACTCCTATGCTATAAATACAATACCGGTATGTGGTCAATTGTCAACATCATCTACGTCTAATTCAAACAAAGAAACGTAGCAAACAATACAATATATTTCACCAAAATGCCATTGTGTGGTCGCTGATTTGACCTAGAATATTTTAGTTGGGCTTGGACTTGATTCCTTTTTTCTGGTGATTTGGACTTTGATTTCGTGAAAAATGTCTTGAAAAACACAAGTGATTGTGAGGTTGTTAGTAGCAGCAGAGAAACATAATTTTTTTTCACAGTATTTTTTTATCAAAACGTCAATGTACCACCGCGTTTCAATTTTTTCATTTTTAACACTTCTACTCGTTGTTTCGCACTTTCACGCAGACAGCAGCAGCAGCAGCTGTAAAGGTGTTAAGAAACTCGAAGAAATCGAATCGAACTAACATTTTCGCAGAGCTGGGCATTCCGCAAACAGTTTCGCAAATTCCGCAATTGCGAAATTTGAATTGCGCTTTAAGTAAATTGTTTTACCACATGCGAAATTGACGTTGCGCTTTAAATTTTTTTTGCTTCTTGCGCAATTTGTGTTGCGTTTTAAGCTAAATTTTTGACCAGTTGCGCTATTTGCGTTGCGTTTTAAGCTAAATTTTTGATCAATTGCGCAGTTTGCGTTGCGTTTTAAGCTAAATTTTTGACCGATTGCGCAGTTGGCGTTGCGTTTTAAACTAAATTTTTGACCAATTGTGCAATTTATGTTGTGTTTTAAGCAGAGCTGGGCATTCCGCGAACACTTTCGCAAATTCCGCAAACTACAGCATTGTCAATGCTGTAGCAAAACAGTCTGAAGATCTGCCGGCAGTTGTTGCTACATCACTTGACGAGTGGGTAGAACAGACCAGAAGGAAAATGACACCAAATAGCTTCCCCTCTTTACACTGGGAAGCATGGATCTACGCTTTTAAACAATATAACACGGTCTCAAGCTCAGCAGCAGTAGAAAGAGTATTTTCTGCTGCCTCGGACGTTTTGCTACCAAAACGAGCGTCGCTGACTGCAGAAAATTTTAAGTGCTTTGTGTTGCTGCTGCGGGAGAATGAAAAATGTCTCCCCCAGTCTTAATTTGTTCCTTTGGAAATAAAATGATGTTTAAATTTTTATTTTCATAAAAACTTAGGTCTGGGAGTTAGCTCGTAGATATTTGTTCGTACTATTAGGTTTTGATTTTTGTTTTCGATTGCAGTGCAATAAACGCATATGCAAGTGTGGTTTGCTATAGCAGGAAACCTTCGAACGGAGTAAGGTTAAAAAATCTGTCAGACCGAGCTAAATGCTGGGGGCACAATCTTGCCCTCAGCCAGCCCACCATGTTATTATCAACAGCCGATCATTCGCGAGCCTTATTTACGAGGTGATAGATAAGGCAAGATGACGTGGTGGGATGCAGGGTTGCCTTGTTGGAGGGGGGCTCGCCCCCCCTAGTTCTAAAAAAAACTGTTTGTAAGGGAGGCCTAGGGGGGCTCTTAAAATCGATCAAGTCCCTAATTGTGAACGTTTAGACTTTCAAGCAGAGGTTCTTAAGCTGGGAGCCGTAAAAGGTTTGCAAGGGGGGCGCGAGCATAACAGTGATGTAATGACTGAATGTATATTTTTAAATATTTTTTTCGGCAAACATCAAAACTTGTTTCCCCAAAACAGCTGCATCCTTCCCATTAAGTCCTTGTGAACGAAGTCCAAGTCTTTGTGAACAAATTTCGTAAAAGGTTTGCGGAGGGACGTGAGCATAGCAGTGATTTAATGATTGAACGTGTATTTTCAAATCTTTTTTTCGTTAAACATCAAAACTTGTTTACCCTAAACAGCTGGATACTTCGCATTAAGTCGATTAAAACATTGCAAATAAATTGTAATATTTTCTGCATGTTTTTTGAAGCGTGGTGGGCAGAGCCATATCAAGACACCTCCGCAGATCGGTGCCTCCGGTCGGATGGGGGAGGGGGGGTATTTGTAGGGGACCTACAATATTGTTGTATAAGTCTCACAATTAGAGGCTAATAATTTCAAAGAAAATTTTGTCACAAAATTGCTGAAAAAGCACTATAATTGCAATTACATGATGTAAACTGCAATCAAATTTTCAAAAATGTTTCGGGGGAGCATGCCCCCGGATCTTCCTAGAGTCGTCATTAATTTGTATTCTGCTTCAAATTTGCTCTGATTTTGCCACGAACCGAAAGAAACTACGTGTATGAAAGTTTAGGGGTGTCCACCCTAACCCTAAAGAAATTTGTGGATACGTCCCTTGAAATAATGCAGCTAATGAGAAAAGTTAGTAACCGAGTCGAAAAAGCGCCAAACTGCCCCAATCTGGAGCTTTTTTGAGGGAGAGGGGCAACAGTCTTCTCAAGGCGCTTGTGGTGGGGCGTGGACAAAAATAACTAACGCCAAAGAGGGCGTGACTAAAAAAGTTTTAAGAACTTTTGGTATAAAATAATAGATTTTTTGCATTATACAGGGACCCCTAGTTCGAATTTTACCTAGGCACCCCTGGTGGTATCAGAGCTGCTCCTCTGCGTCGCTCCTACAAAAAATTCCTGCTGTCTGACCGTGCTCCGAACAAAGAACGAATTTGATTGCGCTTTAGTTTATGATGAAACTTCCAGTTGCGGTTTATCATTAAAAAATACTGTTTGCGCAATTTGCGTTTGCGCTTTTCCACTTCAAAACTGCAATTGCGGAATTTGCGATTGTGCTTTGCCGTTTCAAAAATCTGCTTGCGCAATTTGTGGTTGCGCTTTCACAGTTAAAAAATCCAATTGCGCAACTTGCGGTTGTGCTTTTTAATTTTAAAGTTTTGGTTGCGCCATTTGGGGTTGTGCTTTTTAATTTCAAATTTTTGGTAGCGAAATTTGTGATTGCGAAGCGGTTACCGAAGCACAGAGCCGGCGGCAGAGCAGTCAACTTAGGGGATCAAGCGTTTATTAGGGGGGCCAAAGTTTGAAATTAAGCACTAAAGCCGCTGTCTTTAAAAGAATAAGCTTGTTGATCGGGAAAAGGCAAACATGTCGATTGGGGAAAAGAGCAGGCCCTCCCGACCCCCCTTGGCGCCGGCCCTGCCGAAGCACGTAGATTGGAAAAATCGGTTACAAAACCGGAAATTTCGGAGAAATAGACTTTTTGAGTTTGGAAAATTGGAATCATAAGGACATGTTTAAAAGTTGGAATTCGAGTATACCAGAGCCGGATCCGGTTTCATAGTAAGATGTGGATCCGGATCTGATTCGCATCCGAGAAAAAACAGTGATATCCGGGTACGGTTCGCTCCGGATCCGTTGCCACCTCTGATAGTTGGTTTCTGAAAAGGCTTCAAAAAGCAATAATGCTATATCAGTTTAGTGGTTGTAAACTTGCAATAGGATTCTTATAGTGGTTGTAAACTTACAGTTTAGTGGTTGTAAACTTGCAATAGATTCTTAGCAAAGATTGACTCTCATGCCCAAGTAACAAAACTTTCGCGAAAAAAGCGAAAACTGCTCCATAAACCATGGATTACTAGGGGTATTTTTGTTTCAATTAGACACAAGCAAAAAATGTATAAATCTATCTTCGTTAATGGAAATGAATTTCAAAAAAAAATATATAAACAATATTCAAATAAACTAACTAAAGTGAAGTTTCTTTCTAAACAGATGTATTATCGCGAAAAGCTATCTTACTTTAATCATGATCAACAAAAAATTTGGAATTTAATCAAATCCCTTCTTTCGTCCAAATCTAAAACAAAATCAACAGTCACCAAAATCAAAATTTCAAATTCAGTGGTTGATGATCCTTCAAGCATTGTACGTGAATTCAATGACTATTTTTGTGATATAGGGAAAGCATTAGCCAGACAACTTCCAGATCATCAATGTAACTCTTTCATGAAATACGTGAAACGTCCTTCAGCTTCTTCTATGTTTTTAGTTTCTCCACAACCACCTGAAATACTCAATATCATACGTTCGCTATCTTCATCTAAATCTTGTGGTTTTGACAACATACCCAGCTTCTTCCTAAATTTAGCTACTGATATCCTAGCGCATCCTCTTGCTCTTCTTTTTGAACCTTGTTTTGCTCTTGGTATATTTCCTGATAAATTAAAAATTGCAATGATCATTTCCGTTTTGAAAAAAGGTGACCGTCAAGAAATTTCAAATTATCGCCCTATATCAATGTTATCTTGTCTTTCTAAAATTTTGGAAAAACTTATTTATGTTAGAACTGTCTCTTTTTTAAACAAAAACTCAATACTAATACCTACGCAGTATGGTTTTCGCAATTCTCACTCAACTACCCATGCACTATTAGATGTTGTCAATAATGCATACAATAACATTAACGAAAATAATTTTACTGCTCTTATCTTTATAGATCTGAAAAAAACATTTGATACGGTTAACCATTCGATTCTTATTCGGAAATTATCACATTATGGCATTAGAGGTATTGCTAATGATTTATTTTCTTATCTTATCTTTATAGATTTCTTTTCTTATCAATCTTATCTTTATAGATCTGAAAAAAACATTTAATACGGTTAACCATTCGATTCTTATTCGGAAATTATCGCATTATAGCATTAGAGGTATTGCTAATGATTTATTTTCTTCATACCTTCATGACAGAAAACAATTTGTAAAAATTGAAAATGTTAAATCTGATATGAAAGTCACTGAGTATAGTGTACCGCAAGGTTCAGTTCTAGAACCTCTTCTATTTTTGCTTTATGTCAATGATCTTTCTTCATGCTCATCTAATAGTCCTAGGCTGTTTGCTGATGACACCTGTCTAATTGTTAATGATTCTAGCCATGTAAAACTCATTGAAAAAATTAATGAAGAAATTCGCTCTGTCAGCAAATGGATGAATGCTAACAAACTCACTATAAACATGACCAAATCAAATATTTTGGTTATTTCTCCCAAATTAAACAAATTCTGTTTTTATAATTCTTCATATTATCCAACCACTTCTATTCATATAATCAACACAGCAAGATATCTTGGTATAATTCTTGATGATAAGCTTTCATTTCAACCTCACATTAAATTATTAGAAGGCAAATTATCCCGACCTTTAGGAATACTGAGAAAAGTCAAACCTTTTTTATCAACCTCCTGCATGTTTCAGTTATATTATTCTTTTTTCCACTCTCACTTACAATATGGCATTCTTCTCTGGGGTTCTACTTTTAAAACCTATCTTAGCAAAATTAAAGTGCTACAAAACAAAGCAATTAAAGTAATAGGAGGGGGAAAGTGGAGAGATCGTGCGACTCCATTTTACAAAAAACTAAAAATTCTAAAAATCGTAGATATATATAAACTTGAAACTGCAATTTTCATGTACAAATATAGAACTAATAAATTACCAGCTGGTATGAATAATTTATTTCAAGAAACCAGTCAAGTTCATACAAAATGTACACGTAGTGCAAACCAAAACAATTATTTCATTCCATTTTACAGAACAAATCGCCTACAAAACTCAATTCAATATCAGGGTGCTAAATTATGGAACAGCATTGATCCAAAAATTAGAAATTTAAAGTCACTAAACCAATTCAAAACAAAATACAAATTTCTATTATTGAATGATTACTAAATTTTATCTAAACACTGCAGCATTATTAAAGTATAAACATTAGTTAAATAATATCCAAAATAAAACTTGCTTTTATATTTGTTGTTTTTTGTTTTTTATCTTTTTTTTTTGGGGGGGGAGCTTTGCTTTTTTTTTTTTTTTTGACAGTTTTTATTTTATACGCTTTCTGTCACAATATATATTACAGATTTTCTATTTATTCTGCTTTAAAGGTGGCTGCTTGACTCGAAGACCACTTTGGTCCCTTCGCAGCCTTTCCTTTGTCGCAGGCCAATTGTTGTTCTATCAGCATTGTATTTGTGCGTCAAAAATAAAACTGATTCTGATAGGAGAAATACGTATAATATGGACCACTTAACTTTGAAGCAAAATATTTTGGCACAATCATAAGTAGCAAAACTGGTTAATGTTTCAATGGAAGTGGTGGGTGAATAAAACTGTCAAGTCAAAAAATCATACTTGAACCAGTGCTAGTTTGGAAGTAGGAAGACTTTTTCTTTTGCTATCAAGTGGTCCATATTACCCATATGCTGTGTAATATGAACCACCACATACGGATAATATGGACCACTTCAATGAACTCTGAAAAAAGTTTCCTGTAACTTTTATTCACTACAACATCTCAGATATGATTACCAGAAAGCTATTTTAATTGTTAACCGCCAGTACGCATACAAAGACAAACAATTAAAAATTACCCACAATTAAGAAAAACTCTATTATACAACAACACTGAAAGCTACTGACAACTGTCACAATGATAGTAGTTTTCGTTTGAAGTGTTGGCACATGCTTCACTGCTCATGAGTCCAATCTTTGCTGTTTTGCACCACAAACCATGGGCGGCGGAACCGGGAGGGACGCGTACCCCCCAAAAGATATCCAGGGTCATTCCATCTCAGATCACCCAATGAATGAAACCCCACTCTCTCCGATTTAAATGAAATTTGGTACATGGATATTTCATAGCCAGAATTTCAAATTTGGTCTTCGTCAGACCAACGGTTTCCGAGTTATCGCCATGACAATTTTTCACTTTTTTGCAAAAATGGGCGTGGCCACCAAACTTTAATTGACTGTATCTTCGCAACCGTAGGTCGGATTTCCAAAAACCGAGTATTTCTGGAAAGCTGAGGACACAAGGAATCTAAATATGGCCTTTTTGGTAAATTTGAGTACTTTTAGGAAGGATGACTTTTTGACCTTTATTTTGACTTTGAAATTGACCCTGTGGGACACGCCCCACAACGTTGATCCAATTATGAAAAATGTAGCCCCATATGTCAACCACAACATATAAAAAATTCGAAGGGGTTTTCTTTCCTATAGCTGAGAAAATTGGGATTGGGATTGAATAGAACCAACCATGCCAAGAAATACACTTAATGACACCGTTTGGTTGCTAAAACATGTCATACAGTTGCTAAGGAGTAACTAAGGACTACTTTTTGTAAACAAACCAAAAAATAGTATTGTTAATATTTGACAAAACTATCCCTAAAGATATATAAGCTTACCTTCCGTAAATTATGTTTAGCTTATCAATGTTCAAGATGTTTAAACAGTCAAATTGCGAAAATTTTTGCTCTCATAGTGGAAGTGGCACCACACACAACCATCAATCAGTTTAGCAGAATCACGGTCTCAAATAAGCACAAGCTAGTGTATCTAATAATTTTTTCGCTAATTTGAAGTATTTCACTTGTCTTTCGTACATATCTCACTGTTGGTATTACCTGGCCTACACCATTGTGATGTACAGAGAGTGATAGCAATTGTGGTTTAGTGAGTAGTGGTATGGAGACTCGAGATACGGATACAATATTCCATTAATCTACTGATTGATTGGTAGTTTTTTCATTGAATTTTACCGTACTTGTACCGACTCCTCAAGACATGGCAAAAGTTCGTAAGCATTGTTCAATCTGACCACCAACTAAGGAGTAGAAAATGGACCCGGTGGGGATGATGGAATGACTACATAGACAATTGTGAACTTCTCTTCATTTTCTGTTAGTGATTATTTCAAGTAATATTTCATTACACGTCAACTTGACACTGAATATAAATATTCAATGAATATCTGGTCCAATCTGAATAGAAATCCTAAATTGAACAAATGAACGGGTAGTAGACACTGTGCACATTTTGTAGACATTTGTGTACATTATTACCTAGAATTTGTAAAGTAAGGCTCTGTTCAATCCCAATTTTCTCAGCTATAGGAAAGAAAACCCCACCAAATTTTTTATACGTCGTAGCTGACATATGGGGCTACATTTTTCGTAATTGGGTCAACGTTATGGGGCGTGTCCCACAGGGTCAATTTCAAGGTCAAAAGGTCACCCTCCCTAAAAGTACTCAAATTCACCAAAAAATGCCATATTTAGATTCCTTATGTCCACAGCTTTCCAGAAATACTCGGTTTTTGAAAATCCGACCTACGGTCACGGAGATATAGTCAATTGAAGTCTGGTGGCCACGCCCATTTTTGCGAAAAAGCGAAAAATTGTCATAGCGATATCTCGGAAACCGTTGGTCCGACGAAGACCAAATTTGAAATTTTGGCTTTTCTGGCCATGAAATACCCATGTACCAAATTTCATTGAAATAGGAGAGGGAGGGGTTTCAAATTGCATTTTTTTTTTGGGTGATATGAGGTGGAATGACCCTTCAGGTGGGGACAGGGGGGGATGCTTTTTAGGTAAAAAACGTTTAGCTTCAATCAGTATTGTACAATGTTGGCCTATATATAGCTGATTAAAAAATAACTCAGTTATCGAGCAAATTTGTCTTGAAGATCGTCATTCTACGTGAAATAATAAGATAAGGATTGTAGAATAAAGAATCGCAAGTTGTAATGAGTAGTGATAACTTGTTTATGATGAAACTGTACAATCGTAAATTCCGCCGCTCTTCCTGTCCTTAAAAAAAAGCTGTTTGAAAGTAGATCAGCGGCTGCATAGTTACCCTGTCCACATGTTGCTGTGGGCTTTCTGCATCACAGTTAAATTTTTGTTGTCATAATTTCAAAAAGTGACTTCGACATCAAGCCCACATCGATGTGGGCTTAGAGCTGTGTGCGAAGTAGAGGGGGACGGGGAGACATGTCCCTCCAGTAAAAATAGTCGTCCCCCACAGCATAGAAAAAAATTGTCCTGGGGGAGTGCCAAAACGCACCCCCAGTGATAAGTACCGTAAAAAGTTAAATGCTTGTAATACGAGTATCCTGTGGAGTGCGGGTACCGGTAGCGTACGGACTGCGGCGATACTTTCCAGCATATCTTGTAGCCATTATGACTTCCTTCAACCAATCAAGAACAACCTCTTTAATGCGCCTATTACAGAACAGTTTATTTTTCATCAACAGTAAAACATGTCAGCAGCTTTTTATAACTATTAGTGAAAGCACTAAGAATATGTTAAAGCAGCGGTTCCCAAACTTTTTTTAAATCATATTTGAGATTGAGAGTATAAACGAAGAAAATGCTATAGCTTTTGGGGCCTTGCCCCGGACCTCGCTGGAGTAGCTTACTGCTCTCCCCCCAAAACCCTTGTTTCATTTATGAAACAAAAACCTGCCTAAAACAAAGGTGATGAAGTTTTCGAAATTCTCCCGTTGGTAATTTTTGTTCATCATCGCGATGATGGGTATGCAAACACGCAGTACGCCCTCCGCCACTGTTTTAATTTGGTCATTGACCAATGACATCGCCCCATGAACAATAAATACCATTTTGCAACGCTGTCTTGTTATTTGGGTTCAAAATTCAGGCAAATTGTAGACAAAAACATCCCCCCATTAAAAATGCTCTACTTCGCACACTGGCTTAAAACCCACATAAATTAAACATGCGGACAGGGTAATTGTGGCAACTAGTTTAAGCTAGAGATGAGCAAGGGCGGATCCAGGGGGGAGGTGTGTGGTATGCATCCCCCACCAGTCACTTTTCATCAATGATTTTGATGAATACAATTTTTCCATAACTTTGAACCTCTTCAATAACAAAAATCCTTACACCTATAGCAAGCATAAATCGAAATGTGCGACCAAAATACATCATTGCATCATTTTGCTGAAGAGCTCAAAATTAGGGGTAAAAATTTTAGGCAGTATTTTTCTTGAAAAATTGTACAAAAAGCACTAAAATGGCTATTTACGCTGCCTAAATGTCTAAAAAATTTTCGGGGAAGCATTCCCCCTACCCCCTTGGTGCTGTTTTTGTTTATCGATTTGCCTTAAAGTAATTCTGCCCGAAAAAATGTCAAAGTGTGCTCCCCTTTTCCACTCCCCTGAAAAAATTCTGAATACGCCACTTGCACAAAACATTTTCAAAGAGCTTATTTATGCCCTTTTCCGGGTCTAAACGTCTTTTTATTTAGTGAACATTCAACGCAATTTAAAACTTCATACCCGCCAAAATTTTTAAGGTCCGTTCCTGGAGATAGAGGTCAAAACTTTCGACAGTCAATAGGTTGTTTCAATAAAAAGCAGTGTAAAACAATCAATAATTTTAGCATGCTGAGCTGGCTAGCAATGGGATGCAGGCTATCGCTTCGCCCTGTAAGCACATGTTTCGTCATAAGATCGTTTGACAAATTTATCAACTCCTAGTGAGATTGCATTGGTCAACTCTTTGTATTAAGAACATAATGCAAATTTTTGATAAGATGTTGCTCTTATTTTTTTTATTGGTTTCGTACCTTTATTGTCAGTAACTTTTGCACCTAATTCATTCTGCTTTTCAATTTTTTGCTCGGAAGAATCTCCACAGATCCTTCCACAAGTGCCAAGTTCTTGCCGTACCTCACTGCTGCAAAAAAATACAGTATCTCAAAAATTCCTGGATCCGCTTTTGATGCGCCGTCCTCCCCCAGCAAAATTTTGTTCCGCCGCCCCTGCCACAAACACACATAATCGGGAAATATCAGATAAGAATATGAGATGGCCGCGTGGTATGAAGCGTCTATGATGGCCGCGTGATATGATAAGCTCAGATGGCCGAATGCTCAGATGATAAGCTCAGAATATGAGATGGTCGCGTGATATGATAAGCTCAGATGGCCGAGTGGTATGGAGCGTCTGTCTCTTGAGCTGTAGACTCGGGTTTGATTCCGAGTCGGGTCAAACCAATGACTTTAAAATTGGTATTCACAGCTTCCCTGCTTGACGTTCAGCATTAAAGGGACAGTGTGGAGAACAAGCCGGCAAGTTTACTTGTTGTGCCGTTGGGAAAGGCACTTAGCGGGATTCCCCCATCTTGCTGTGGTAGACAGATGGCCGGCAACTCCTAAGTGAGCTCGTATAACGCTTTGATCGCTTTCTCGTGATAGAAGGATAAATATGCAACTAAATAAATTAAAAAAAAAAAAAAATATTATTATTAGTCAAATTAGGCTAACAAGATCCTACCACAATCAACAATTCAAATCTGAAACATGCTTTTGTAAACTAATTCGCTTGCATAGGGTCAATTTTATTATGGCTACTCTTTACAACAGTTACACTAATGCTAAATACTTGGGAAACGCACACTAGCATCAGTATCTATCAATCACTGGTACGCGATACCCTATACTGTCGCAGCCAATAGTTATCGGTACAGCCTTATTTTACCCAAAAGTCATCAATAAAATTTACTTAACCAGTTAATGACTGACTGCCTTCATTTATTTCCTCAGTGACTGCTGGTAATTTGCTGATTATGATTTATCATAGCTTTTTTCACATCAACTGATTTGCTGATGCTGTGGTCCATATTACCCAAACTGGCCACTGCCCACTGTTCAGCTTTTCACTTATTTCTATTGTAAAACAAGTTATTTCACTAAGTATGATTGGATTAGTTAGGAAATTTTGCATCTTCCTGCAACTTAATTACTTTTTTCTTGAGATCAACACAGCAAATGCAACACAAAATTTTTCGATCACCCTAAAGTAGATCACCAGCCTAGTTTTTTTTCGATTCAGCTTTACTCTTACTAAAACGCACGAGAGATGGGCGAATAATAATCATTCGTTAAAAAGTAACGGTTAAGAAGAAGTAACGGATTGTATTGGATTCGTTTTGTCAAAATATCGATTCCAAATTGTATTCGGTTGCCAACCAGAACCGAAACTAGGCAATGCGTGGCCTCCCCCGAAATCATCTTCCGGGGCCCCGACGTTTAATTTTCCCCCAAACATCGGGTGAGGACCAAAAAAATAAAGGTCTTCACGCCTTCCGACGTCTTTTCTAAAGTAATCACTTGGAATTGTAACTCAAAAGTAACGGTTAAGCTCATCTCCACTCTAGAGAAGATATTCCATACTTTTTATCCGTTACTTGTATTCGTTTAGGTAATCTCGAATCGATGTTTGGGCGAAAATTGAACGTCGGAAGGCGTGAAGACCTTTTTTTTTTCTTTTGGCCTTCACCCGATAATTGAGGGAAAATTGGGCGTCGGAAATCGTGTTTTTTGGTCTTTGAGGGAAAACTGGACGTCGGAAAGCGTGAGGACCTTTTTTTTAAAAATTTTGGTCTTCACCCGATAATTGAGGGAAAATTGGACGTCGGAAGGAGTGAGGACCCTTTTTTTTTGGCCTTCACCCGATAATTGAGGGAAAATTAGACGTCGAAAGGCGTGAGGACCTTTTTTTTTTGGTCTACACCCGATAATTGGGGGAAAATTGGACGTCGAAAGGCGTGAAAATTTGGTAGAGATGTGTTTAACCACTACTTTTAAGTTCTACGAGATTACATTTAAGTTCTTAGTGATTACTTTAGAGTCTAAAGTAAATCCTCGAAAGCCTGAAAAGCTCAGGATTGTATTTGATTGCGCTGCTAAGTTTATGGGAATTTCGTTGAATAGCATGTTGATGTCCGGCCCAGATTTTTTCAATCGCCTTGACGGGGTTTATTTGACTCGATTTCGTGCGGATACCTTTGCAATTGTTTCCGATATTGAGTCTATGTTCCACCATGTTCGTGTTGTCCCAAAAGATCGTGATGCCTTGCGTTTTCTATGGTGGAAAGACGGCGAGACAACTAAGCCCCCTGACGTCTACGGCATGACGGTGCACTTGTTCGGTGCTTCGCCATCCCCGAGTGTCGCATCGTTTTGTTTGAAAGAAGTTGCAAAACGTTTTGGCGATAAGTTTTCATCTAACACCGTGCAGTTAATTGCTAGAAACTCCTACGTTGATGATTTTTTAGCATCTGTAAGTTCTGTCGCTGAGGGGACTGCTATTACGACTGAAACTAGGGAGATCTTGGCTAAGGCAGGATTTAACTTAACAAAATGGTTGTCTAACAACAAAGAAATTTTGAATTCTGTTCCTGTAGATCATCAAGCAAAATGTGTTCCGTCACCTATCTTAAATCAATATGTAACAGAGCGTATCTTGGGCGTTGCGTGGGATGTGGAAAATGATGAATTCTATGTTAAAATCAATTGCCAAAAGAAACCTTTCACGCGAAGGGGTGTGTTGTTTGTTGCGCATTCTTTATTCAACCCGCTTGGGTTTGTAGCCCCTACATTAATAATGCCAAAAGTTTTGTTGCGAAATATTTGTGATAAAGAATGGGACTAGGTGGGAAATTTGGCTAAATTCTTTGTCGTACTTGGAGAAAGTAAAAATTCCCAGATGTTTTAAAATGCCGTAGTCTTGTGAAGCTTCATATGAACTGCACCACTTCTGTGATGCCTCACTCGTTGCCTACGGGTCTGTGGCTTACTTAAGACCAGTTAACAAAAGCGGAAATTTTCACGTGGCTTTTCTGATGGGAAAAGGTCATTTAAGTCCAAAACCGTCTTCTACAGTTCCTCGCCTTGAATTATGAGCTGCAGTTACGGCTGTGCGCCTGGACAGACTGTTACGACGCGAGTTACCATTTTCAATTAATCAATCGATGTTTTAGACAGATTCCGCTGCCGTTCTTCAAAGCATCTACAACAACCGAAAAAGATTTCCTGTATTTGTAGCCAACCGCTTGGCAGAAATTGAGCGCTGTAGCCAGGTTAAAAATTGGAGACATGTCCCGTCAAAACTGAACCCTGCTGACTTTATTAAACTGATGGATCACTCAGGTGAAAAAATTGCTGAACAGATTTTGAACGTTTTTGAAAAATTAGATATTGACTTCGAAAAATGCAGAGGTCAGTCTTATGACAATGCAGCCAACATGGCTGGTAAGTACAATGGCGTGCAACAAAAAATTTTGGAGAAGAATGAGTGTCCAAAATTTATTCCTTGCGCTGGGCATTCCTTGAATTTGGTTGGAAGAGCTGCAGTTAACTCTTGCCTGGATGCAGTGAACTTTTTTGGCGTAGTCAATGAACTTTATTGCTTTTTTTCGGCTTCTACTCGACGTTGGGCAGTACTAAAAAGTTGTTTGCCACCGGGCTCAAAAAATTTGCAACATTTATCTGACACACGTTGGGAGGCTCATGCCAAAGCGACGACCGCTGTATGTGAAAATTTTGCATACATCACTGAAGCTCTCACTCATATTTATGATGACAACAACGAAAAGGGTGATACAAGACTACAAGCTCGAAATCTTTGGCAAAAACTGGAAGAATTGGAAATCGTTTTTATGCTCCATCTTTGGACAGGTTTGCTGAGGCAGTTTCACAAAGTAATCACGGCTCTTCGAAGTGCTGAGATATCATTAACCACATATGCAAACCTATACAGTGCACTTGAGCAATTTTTATCCACGGAACGGAAAAATTTGGCGAAATTGAGAAAACAGCCAAGACTACTCTGCCTGGAGTAGAGTATAAGTCATATTCACTAAAGGCGGACCGTGCCAAGACAAACGCGCATCGATGATGACAGTGTTACTGCAACTGCAGTGTTGCTTGAAACTTCTTCTGCAAGAGGTAAATTCAGGATAAAATCATTTATTCCAGTGATTGATGCTCTTCGCTCTCATCTAAGCAGAAGAGCTACTGTGTACAAAAGGGTTGCTGAGAATTTCTCGTTTTTAATTGATCTTCATGCATCAAGGGAAGAGATTTTACCGAGTGTCATGAATTTAGCAAAAAAATTTCCTATTGATGTTGATCTCTATCTTGTTGATGAACTTTTGAATTTCTACCAGTATGTTAAAAAGGCTCACGGAAATAAAGCAAGTTTTAGTCATGAAGATATGTACCAGATAATAAAGAATGATAAAGTTAAAGCTGCTTTCCCTAATGTAGAAACAATTTTTAGACTGTATCTTTGTTGATGGTCACTAACTGTTCTGGAGAAAGATCATTCTCTAAGCTGAAAAGAATCAAAAACGTACTTCGGTCAACAATGACACAAGAGCGGTTGGCTCATCTGAGCCTTCTCAGCATTGAGTGTGATTAACTGAGACTTCTCAATTTTGATGCTATACTCACAGATTTTGCAGCAAAGAAAGCTAGGAAAAAGTCGTTCGATTGAATGAACTTCACGTTAGTTTTTTAAATTCTACAGGTAGTTGGTAGTAAATGAAGCAATAGTTTAGAATAGAAATTCACAGCAATTTTTCATTGCATTGCATTGTGCCGTACTAACAGTGTTCCCACTTGCTTTAATTATTTCCATTGCATGGCTTTACAAATTTATTGTGTGTGATTTCGCATGCTTTTTTAATTTATCAATTTTGTAACCTGATAATCTAACCCTAAGTAGTTTGGAGTAGAAACTCAGTATAACTTTTCATTGCAGTATACTGTGCCTGTGCACAGTGCAGTAAGTTTATGTACTAACAGTAGTCATTTGCTTTAATGTTTCCCTTGCATGGTTTCCATGATTTAAGGTGTTGATTATGTTTTTTTGGACATTTTGTGACCTGATAATATAATCCTAAAGGTGGCTTTACACTGGTTTGGTTTCTCATCCCATTGCGTTGTTTAAAATAACAATCGGATGAAAAATCGTACCAGTGTAAAGTCACCTTAAGTACAGCAGTTGTTAGTGACCTACAGATATAACAGCAGCTGAGATTAGAAACTCAAGAGTAACCTTTATAGCAGTGTATTGTGTCTATGCAGTATGTAGGCCTACTAACAGCGGTCCCTTGCTTTAATATTTTCCTTTGCTCAGTTTCACTGATATAAGATGTGTGATTTTGTACAGTATCCATCTTTAATTTACCAGAATAACTTATGCAACCTTCAATTTTGTTTCAAGCGGTTTTTCCTTTTCTTTTAATTCAGTTCGTTTATTTCAGAAACTTAAAAAGATTTGATAAGCACTGTAAAAGTATTGAACACTAGGTGGTATTAATCGCTTGATAAATCAAAGAAGAAAGATCACACTGGTCAACACGATTTTTCTTGCATGGAGTTTTTCAACGGATTTGGGGTAATTTGAGGTCGCTAAATCCAAATCTGGCGTTAGTTTTTGCTTATCACATCAAATTTTGGGGATATAAAAGCAACATTTCACAAAAAAACATTTTTTCCAAAATCTTGAACAATTTACGCTGCGTTCATGCACCCATATATGGGATCACGATTGCAATAGAAGGAACCCACCTCTTTAAGAGTGCATTTCTTAAACTATTATTGAGCTCGCATCCTTTTTAAGGATTTTTGATCAAAGTAAACAAGCACTAAATTAAGTGAAATACTTTGAAAAAAAGCTTATAAGCTTATCACCGATGAAGACAATCACGGAAAGGAGATTTTTCTTCGTCTTGCGTATTTTCATAAAAGAGAATTCGCAATTTTCAACTTAGATCACAGGAACAACATTCGAAACAGTTATATACATTATTACTTCAAAACGATTTGCGGTGTGGTATAGATCCTATGAAAACCTTCACGCAAAGAAGCAACACGTTAAGACTTTATGAATTTTCCTTTTTTTTGCTAATCTCTTATGAACTGCATGTAGGGATACCTTTCATCAAATTCCAGCAGTAATCTTCCATCATGTTGCAGTTGCATCTATTTTGGTAACGTTCCTCCATCACTTTGTAATGTCTTGATGGAAACGCTCGCCCTTTTCCTCGTTTACGTCACAAAGGTTATTGAGAAACTCGCTTAGGCGGCTATGCAAATAGTGCAATTTAATGCTCATTTTACTGCGTAGTTCTTGCAGACTGAGAATAAGCTGTTCCACTATCTCTCAGCCAAGAAAGTTATGAATCACATCAGCAAATACATTCCAAGCTCGAGCCTGAACGGTGATCATTGCAGTCACAGAGGGGTGGTACTTTAGCAATGTTCTGATCTGAGACCCATCAAATACCCCTGCTTTTTACTTTTTATAGCTGAAATAAAATAAATAAATAACTCAGGTTATTTTCAAATTATATTGAACTGAAAATTCAACAGTGATTGAGGGAGACTGCGAAGTGAGCTTGCGCTCTTCGAGTCAGCAGCCACCCGTTACATATGTCAAATGCGATCGGCTCCAGCCGCGAATCGAAGCCAACATGTAGGATCTGTCACCTGCGCGCGGTACCGCTAGGCCTTGTCGCTGACAAAGGCCAGGAAAGGTCGAGCATGCAGCCAAAACAGTCTCCGGAACAACCAAGTGCTTTAACAAACTGCTTCATTAGTCCAAGTTTGATATGCAATGGTGGTAATATGTTTTTCCGATCAACCAGACGGTTGTTTATATTTTTTTTCCAGGTTTCACAGTATTTCTTGATGGCGATTGTTTTCTTACCCAGCGCACTTCGTGTGCTCCACAGTCCAGTAGCATAAAAAAGCAGGGATATTTATAGCCTACTGTGACCTCCTTGTTTTCCCAATAAAAAATTCACCATTTTCAAATCTACACAAATTAATCTCTGGTGATCGCAGTATTTCAGTCTTTCAAGCACAACCTTGATATTTGAGAAGTTCTCCTTTAGAACAACAGAGTGCCCTATAAGGATGGATCTATATTTGTTCCTGGTGTGGAGTAAAACACACTTTAGACTTCTTTTGGAGCTATCGATGAAAGTCTCCAGTCAATTGAATGATATGCGAGCAAGCCCATAGCAAGAAGCCCTACACCATCTGTGCAGTAAACAAGCCGGCCATCAGAGTGGAAATACTCCTTCAATTTATCCTCTCTGTAGTTATAAAATGAAACGTTTGTTCCGGTTTTGAGAAGATGTTTCTCCTGTCGTCTGGAAGCCAGCAGTTCAGCAGATTGCTAAGTAAGATATCAACGTCTTTGCTTCTTATCCTGTAACTGTCAAGTGTCGAGAAACTCTACTTGTCTGCTCTGACTGTGCTGTTCACCCTGCTTATGTAGCTTTTGTGAAAGAGGGGAGTACTCTCCTAGAAAACTTATAACACTTACATATGTAGATAGGTTTTTACACCAAAAGGATGTTTTAGTTTTCAAAACAAAAGCATCAGTCTTGCCTGTTTTATGGCACTAAAACAAATAGGCTAATACGGCTCTTTGTTTACATTTCGCAAACATGCTTAAAAAGTGTGCACTGGAAACAAATTTTGCGCAAGATATCAGGCGTCAAACTAGTGAGAGAATGAACAATCTTCGTGTAATTTATCAATATGGAGCATGCAGATTGCAAGAAAACGTGATGTGATACAGCAAATCCGAGTTCAGATTCAGCACCCCCAAATCAGTTTTCAAAGTCCATGCAAGAAAAAAAATTTTTTTGACCAGTGTTATTTGAGAAAGTTTGATGATTCGCAAGCTACAAGTGATATTTTGTATCAAGAACGACCTCAAGAAAGTCAAATTCAGTTTAATGTTAATTTTGAATAAGATCTATTTCTGAGATCCTCTTCCTGAAACGACAAGGTTTAAAACATTTTTGACTTATTTTGCATATACTTTATTTTTGCTAAGTAACAAACGGAAATCTCAAAAAGCCGAAACTCCTAAGCGAGTCTGGATTCGTCCTATATTTAGCACCACCGTCGCTGTCTCGTGATAGGAGAGTAAACATGAAAAAAAAGATTAAATCATTGGCTATGTGCCAAAATTATCTAACTTAACTATACAAGGCTCCAAGCTCGGTTTCCTCTGCAAGCGTTAACCACAAATCATGACGTTTTGCGGAAGCTGGTAAGGGCTCCATAAAATTCATTAGCACAGGAGCCCCACTTGACCTTAATCCGGGCCTGGCCACTACACGTTGTGTATGATAACATTAAATTTAATCAATGGTAGGTATAATGAATTAAGATCGTTTAGTATTTTGCTGAACTATAGATAAAATATTACCGTTAGGCCTACAATGTACCCCGGGTGGTGTTACAACTTACCCCAGTGTACGGGGCAAGTTGTAACACATGACCACATTTTTAAAAATCCATCATCTCCTAGATGCGACGTCGTCTTCGCAAGATTTGTTGAACACAGTATACCAACGTAGTTAGGTTGCATTCAACGCTTCAACCGGCTCGATATGCTGTCTTGTTAACAAATTATAACTTTAAGTACGAAAAATGTTTCAACTAGCCCCGGTCTCCCCTACGTTTTTTCAGTGTTTGGGATGTTGAGAAGGCGCATCAATTTATTTACGGGTTTTATCGGCTGTAGTTTGTTATCAAAAGTTCATCTTGTTCGTTAGTTTGTTACTTCTAGCGAAAGCCAAATGTACTCGTGTGGCCTACTCGGCGCTTTTTTCGACCGAGTACATTGACCTTCGAGTACGAGTACCAAGGGTTGCGACTACGAGTATCCCAAAAGTGGTACTAGAGTACGAGCACAGTTCTCGAGTACTCCATCACTGGATCCAGAGGTTACGGATTAAATTGTGTTCACTGATTTTTCGTTCTTGCGTTCGAAATTCCATAAAACGATACCGAAATACAGAGTAGTCTAAAACAGTCAAAAAAAGTAACGACGGTATTAAGGAAAAGTATTGACGTTACTGATAACGGTGCTAAAAAAGTACCGCGTCACAGTAATGCGATACTTTTGCACCGCAGTAGGCCTGCTGTCCAACACTGCCTGCGCTATGCGTACCGGTAGGCCTACTGGGAATATCAGCGAGTAACTTATACGCTTGTTTATGCTTCTAATCAGTAGCGTAGCCACGGGGGGAGTTGGGGGTCTAAACCCCTCATTAAGCCTCAAATGACGTCATACTTCTTTTTTTGATATTTATTTCCAAGTATGTGCTAGATGCCTTGACAATCTGGTTTTGTAATTGTCATAACAAGAATTACATTGCGCAATTTCCTGAATTTTGTTCTTTGCCGTTATGCTTAATGAAGCAATTTTATTAGCAGGGCAGTGCAGCTCCAGTACATGCAACTGCCCTCAGCCCCTCAGACCTTTCGTAGAAAAATGGCCAAACGATTTCAAGCAAAATTGACGTAGGTCAACGTGCTGTAGCTCAAAAATAAGAACCATAAATCGCTGATACAGTATTTGAATATCGTTTTACCAGTTTCACAAGAAAGCATTTCTTTGACTTCCTTGCAACAATTGTGCCTTAATTGCCTTCGGTATTTTTAGTTTAAAGCATCTCTCTTAAATTTGAGGCCACCTTTTGTTATTATACAATCAGGGGCGGATCCAGGAGAGGGATGAGGGGTATGCTGCGTATGCGTCCCCCCACCAACCATTTTCAACAACGTTTTGGATGAACAAAATTTTTCCATAATTTCGAACCTCTTCATAACAATATGCCTCAGTCGCCTTAAGCACGCATAATTGAAACTGTTAGAACAAAATACATCATTGGTGAAACACTCAAAGTTAGGGGCCAAAAATACGACAAACTTTCCTTAAAAATTGTTAAAGAGCACGTAAATGGCCATTTTAGTACGCAAATTTTCAAAAATTTTGCCGGGGGGGCATGCCCCCGGACCCTCTAGAGTCGTTTTTGGTACGTCGGTTGCCTCAAATTAAACCTGCCAAAAATACGCTAAAAAAGTCACAAAAGTTGGTGCCCCTCCCTGAAAAAAATTCTGAAAACGCCCCTGCCACCAAGCATTGTCAAAAGGCTTATTTACGCCCGTTTCCAGGTCTAAACATCTTTGCATTTAGTTAACATTCAACCGAATTTAAAATTGCATCCCCTCCACCAAAACTTTCCGGATCCGCTCCTGTATTCTCAACCCCCATTGCAAAATCCTGGCTATGCTAGTGCTTCTAATAGGTTTCCTGCTCAAACAGTCAAAAAGTTCGAAATACAATAAATGTGGAACGAAAATAGCTTAAGGAAGAAAAGTGAAACCGCAGTAAATCTCAAATCTAAACGTTTCGACAACATAGATTCAGCTGTCATCATCAGCAGTGTATGCAAAGCAGTACAAAAGTGTTGGTGTCTGCTAAGTCGTTTCGACAACATAGATTCAGCTGTCATCATCAGCAGGGTGTGCAAGGCAGTACTAAACTATACGAGTACAGAACTTAGTTTTGTACAGCCGTGCATACACTGCTGATGATGACAGCTAAATCTATGCTGTCGAAACGTCCAGTTTTGAGATTTACTGTAGCTTCAGTTTTCCTCCTTTAGTTAAAAAGTTGCTTTGGCAAAAAAAAGTCGAGAAGTTTTTAAGAGTAAGTTTAACTACTAACTAGTTTAGTTTTTACAAGAAATAAATATTTTTGGCATGTTTAATTCATGTACAATATACAGATACAGTCAACTCTCGATATAACTTACCTTTAATATAACGAACTACTCGATATAATGAACCAATTCAGAAGTCCCGATTTCCTTAGCTATGGCTTTCAGCATACCTTCGACATAACGAACTTTTTCTGCGGGCCCCTGAAGTTTGCTTTATCGAGAGTTGACTGTATTAACAAATTCAATAGTCACATTAACAACAGTCAAACACATTACCTATGCAATTTATAAAACCAAAACCACTAGGCCTATAGCTTTTATAAAATACGAACAAAAGCAATACTAGGCCGAACTGCATTGTCCCAAGCAATTTCGTGCACTGCAAAAAATTAAAAAGTAGGCAGGAGGGTTATCGGAGTGTGAAAGCTAAAATCTTCTGGAAATAAACTTTTTGCTTGCGGATACATCAACTTGTAAGATTGCCGGATGGTAGCTTCTGCAACTCCAGCAATTTCACTAATATCTGAAAAATCAAATTTCTTTAAGTTTTAACGAAGCTGTAAACTTGACGACCCTGCCAATTCCTCCTGGATTAGTATAAGGCCATTTCGCAGTCACTCACAGGATTGACGACATTCTATCGCAAATTATACTGCTCATAATTTTGTTACCGTGTTTGCAAACAAAATCAATTCACTTTTTCTCTTTGCAATTACTACAAAATGGGAAATAATTATAAATAGCCCCCAAAAAATAATAATACAGGGTGACCCAAAAAAAACGGAACCCAATTCTAATTATTCTAAATACACGGGTTCCGTTTTTTTTGGGTCACCCTGTAGAACTTAACTGACCAAAAATATAGCAACAGTGACAAAACGACAAAAACCAAAACATGCATCAAACTAATTCCAAAATTTTAGCAGACACAGTGCAGGTTTTAAAACTTCACTTAAAAAATTGGCTTAATCGGTTTCAGCTACAGTTTCTGTAAAACCAGGTTTTCAAGCTTCGGTTTGAGTTTCCTCCTTTGCCAATAAGTGGCATGTTTTCACCTAAAACAATAAATTCAACGCAACGAATACAATACCTTTCTGCGATCTTTTTTCTTTGGATGCTTGAGATGCCATGTAAATGGCGGCAGCAGCCACAGAAATCGGACTTCTTCCGGCCACTAAGTCGGCGTCTACAGCTTTGCGAGCAATGTGAGTGGCAGCGCGTTGCACAGTTAATGGTAGACTCAAATTTGAACAAAATCTCGACTAAAAATAAAAACAAAATCGATTTTACAAAGAATTTAAATCGGCTAAAAAATGACGATTGACAATTTATTGACAATTAACATTCAAAAAAAAAAAAAAAAACTAGTTGGACCGCTATACAATCACAGCGACAAAGTGGCTGCGAAGGGACCGCAAGGTCTTCGCGTCAGCGGCCATCTCGCGCATTGCAAACAGAAGCAAAAAAACTAATCATTCACGTAAAAAGCATACGTATGGACGTTCTGATGAAAAGAAATATAGGGCAATCACAGGAAGTAAAAAAGAACCTCCTCCCCCTCCAAAAAATGATAATAGTGATATTAATAAATAACATACGATTCACTCCCAATAACCAGAGCTTATTTGTCATAGAAAAAAACCTAATGCTAGTCATAACAAACGCATTCCTTTTTTTAATATCAAATTCGCTGGTAGGCTACAGGGTAACTAGTAACTACAGTTGCCTTACATTGAATCTCAACTACCCACATATGCAATGCAAAGCAAAATAGTAAGAGTTGGAAAGAAAAAAAAGCTGCTATCCTTTTAGTAAATAAAAATTGAAGCTTGACAAACATCTTTGCCCTCTTTCACAAAGCGTGTGCCCCTAGACGAGAAATCAAGTATTTTGCTACTTCAACATTACAAAATCCACAATACAAACAGCTCAGCAAGGCCAAGTGAATAGTGCACCTGCCTCTGGAGCTGTAGACACAGATTTGATTCCGCTTTCAATCAAACCAAATGCTTCGAAATTGGTATTTACCGCTTCTCTGCTTAACGCTCAGCATCGAAGGAACACAAAGCGGCAAGTTAACCTGCTGGGACTTTGGAAAACGCTCTTTGCAGGATTTCCCAAACTTACAGAGGTAAACAAGTGGACGGCAGCTCCTAAGTGAGCTTCTCATGATAGAAGGCTTATATAAACTTAAAATGATCACTTCAACTGTTCCCATACAATAGTTAATTTCTTGCTCATGAAAAAAATAATGCCAAGCGCAGGAGATGCAACAACTTCATGAACTTCTGCAAAAAAAATGCGCCAACAAAATCTGATAATTTTTGTTTGAACTACGGACAAACCATAAAATCTCCGGAAGTGATGACGTCAACATTCGTTTCCAAGTTCTTGACAATCAGTTTAAAAGAGCGACCGATTTCTTTCTTGGATATTCTTGATATTGCACATATCTATGAAAAATTGATAGCTTGAAATCCGAAATTAAAAAAATACTTGTTAAATCCAAATTACTCGTGCTTTGTTTATTGGGCCATCACGCATCAATCTATTGTTGCAAGGCGTTCAAAATCACACGACCACTTGCAATGAAAAAAAAACAAAGAAACAGCATTTCTACACCCATTGATTTCAATATGTCGCATTCTCAGCAAAAAAAATTTTTTTCCAAAACATCGACCTACCACAAATTTTTCAAAACAAATCGTAGCAAATTTCGAATTCTTTTAGAACACGAACAGCCAAGATTCGGCTAATTGTGGATGTAACGGATCATAACACCATACTTACATACAATTAGCAAAGCAAAATTTGAACTAACAAAACTTCAACTACCTCCTTAAACGTTCGAGGGACTCCTTCTTGTCTGCAAGCAATATAAAGACAAGCAGCTGATATCGCATCATTAGATCGTCCACGAAGACTTTTTGATTCATAAACTTGCTTAAACAGCTTATTCGATCTGTCCTGAAAGCCACAACATTACAATTATGTAATCTGTATGACAAAAGAACACACCGCTATCAGAATGGAAAGTCTGGCTTCGATTCCCAAGCCGGTCAAATGAGACACAGTGTCGCCAAAGGTTCGCCACTGCCGCGATGTTTCTCCGGAGCTGTGCTGCGCAGGCGCTAAGCCGCGGAGACGGGCCCCGCCACTCGCTTTGGCGTAATACCGCGAGTATAATGAAGATTTCATTTTTTTAATATCGTACATTGGCAAAAACAGAAAGCTGCCATAAGCCGACAAGTGGATGCGTTGGTTCAGATACGAATGCTAACAACACGCACTAATCTTTCATCAAATCGATTGCGGTCTCAAAGCCATCAAATAAACAGAATTAATTCAAGCAAAACTTCCATCTATTTTGAACAAGGTACTTTCTAATGCTGACATGATAGCCAAAATTCATTAAGTTTTGCTACAACAAGATGTTAAGCTGCACACTTATGGCAACTTTGTAGTTCCTGATAATTTGATAGAGAATTGCTGATTGCAAATTCCACAAGAATGACTGCGATCTCTTCACTGATATAGCAATACAGTAGTTATGAGCAACAAAAAATATGCTCAAATTTACTTGTATAACCAAACAAAAGTGCTTAATAAGCTTAACGACAAGAGCAAAATTCAACTTGAAATCATTTTGCAACGTCTATTACAGAACTTCTATAGTCCGATTCTCGCTTACGCGATATCAATATAGAAACTTTAAAAAAAGGTGAGTACCCTTAGTCCTTAGTGTAAAATTTGCAAAAATTTTTTCTGATGATTGTGCAACAGAGAAACGAACTGCTGGCAGTTTTTAAATATTTGCTTTCAAATTAATTAGGTTAGTTTTAAGAAACACTTAATAGCAAACAAAACGAGGCATGGTACTACTCAGTCAGAAACAAAAAAAAAAAAATATCCCAGACCATAAATCCCTAATGTGTCTCCTAAGTTGCATCGTAGCCTCGTGTAACGAATGTTAGCAAACAGATCTAATGCCCGAAATCTAAACCCACCCCCAAAAATGCCAAATGAGGTCAAGCTAACGGCAAGAGTGTCCCAGGGCAATCTTGGATGCAGAAGCTTACATTTTACGAGCTATCCAGGGGTTCTCAAACTGGGGGACGCGTAATAGTGTAGAGTGCTTTGCTTGTGGAAAGGATGTCCAAGAAAATTGGGTTACTCAGATTGTTAGACTCCATCAAGTTGCGAAACATTTTTAGACGCGATCATATTGCTAAATATCCTCATTTATTTATTTATATTTCTCATCAACAAAATGTTATCACCGAGGTTTAATTGACGCAATAAAAGCTGACATTAAACCATAGGTATTTGATGAAGGCCAATGTGTGGCAGTGTCACTGACAACATTGCCACTAAACGACTTCAAAACAAATTTTCATTATACTCGTGATATGACGCCGAAGCGTGTAACGAGTGGTGGGGCCCATTTACGCGGTTTAGCGCCTGGGCAAGACAGCTTCGAAGAAACGTCGCTGCGGTGGTGAGCTGTTGGCGACACTGGGTCTGATTTCAGGGGAAACTTACGGCATTACGATTTCGCCACTGACTGCAGTATTAATAGCATTCGTCAAAACAGCATACTTTTTCACTTCAGGATTGTTTACACCCAAGCTACAGCATAAGTAGATTGCATCTGAAAACAATTACATCCGTCGTAGTGACAAAATAAATGAAAAATAAATCGCTTTTCGTTTTCATGTGCACGCTTTACATTGAAATACTGAGGGGAGCCAAGTATTGAGATGAACGTAAGGGTACGCAGCTTAAAACGTTTAAGAACCCCTGAGCTAAAAATGATTTGTGCGTTTTTGTCAGCAAATCTATCAGCATTTTCTCAAAACCTAGTGCAATGCCAAAATCTCGGGAGTTTGAACCATCTTATCAGCAGTCTTACTTCTTACGTAAAATATTTTGACCAAATATTAAACTGCACCATAGGTACCTCTAGGAAAATATTTCTTGAAAAAGTTTTTAAAACTGTAGTAAAAATAACGATATTAAAACTTTGGGTCTAGATACTCCCCGACGTATTCTTTCTTGCACCTTAATCTTAAAAAAAAAAGGCGCTCCGTAATATTCAATACGCCGGTGGATGCCATTACTGTACACAGAATACAGAACCTAGAACGCCCATTGCGTAATGCATCATGTATTAGCTTGTGGTTAGATTTTCACCATTATGGTCTCTCAATATCAAAAAAAACTAACTTCATTAATCATTATACTCGCGGTATGATGCCGGGGCGAGTAACGAATGGGTGGGGGTCACCTCCGCGACTGAGCGCCTGGGCAACACAATGCCCAAGAAACGTCGCAGTGGTGGCCAGCAGACGATTGTGCCCGATTTAAATGGCCCGGGAATCGATCACCAGACCATGTGCGCTGACCTCAACCACTACGATCAATATCTTATAGTGAAAAATTTCAGAGCCGGATTTTTTGAAATGTGGCATTTTTTTCGCTAACAACTCTTAGGTTCGTTCATAACACTTAGGAAACTTACTACAATGTTTTTTGGTAAATTAATTCGATCAGCCATTGAGGAAATTTCTCTGAAAGCATGAATGAGCACGCGGTCACTGTTGGACATTGATTTTCTATTTGACAACTGAGAATAACCTGCAAGATTCAACATTAGGCAGGATATGTCAAGACATATTGATCATTTCTAAAAAGAAATTAACAAATACTATCCAATCTCAATCAACTGGACATCAGGGTGGCTGATTGGGCGGAACACTCATGGAGCTCCGCGTGGAACAATCGCAGCACCCGATTTCACCACTTCATTTACAACATTCACACCCCTTCTCCAGGTATGCGTCTCCCAAGACGATACTGGGTGCGGCAAAAACATCTTCGCACTGGTGTTGGACGATTTCGCTCATCCCAGCACAACTGGGAAATGATTCTATCTGCGGCATGCGACTGTGGCGCCGAGAATCAAGCGGCAGAGCACATACTAGCTCACTGCCCCCTGTTCTCTCCATCTCGTGGGATAACTGGATTGGTTCGCCTGGATGACAACACGATCACCTGGCTGCATGAATCTTGTCCGGACATCTAAAATCATGCTCATACGAACGAACAAACAATTTCGCAAAAAGCGTCGTTGCTACGAAGAATATTTAGAAAGGCCAAGTCAAAGTGCGATTAAGTACAAGAGTATTATATAATCTGATTAACTTATACTGTAGTGTATATCTTCAAAACTCACAGCATACACCTTAGCCACTACACTGTGTTTCACAAAAAACGACCATCCGATGGCATATTCATATAGCTAAGGTACATGCTGTGAGCTTTGAAGATATATGAATAAATTGAGTAACAGCTCTGGCTCTTGTGGTCATTGAGCACTTTTTGAAAGAAAAATTGACAAGCTGCAGCGGTGACTATTATATACATATAAGTTTGCTTTAACCTATTGTAATTCAAGGCAATACTGAAAGCAGCTTTTTAGCTCCGAATCCGGACAATTCCTATCAAAGCAAAGACCAAGTAAAAATAAGCATAACTTAAGTCCATAAGAATACTTCGCATGACAATATTATTGAGGAAGCCTATCAAATCATGAAATTAACAAAAGTTCATGTTTTTTCTAATCGTATTATTTCTTTATTTACCGTCATCTGATCCTCCTGATGGACCACCAACCGGTCTTTCAATAATGGTAGACAAATCACTGCCAGACAGTAATGGATTTTGGGAATCCCCAACACGAGACATGTCCTATTTACAAAAAAATAATCAAACAACGCATGAAACGCAGTGATTGCATAGCAATTTACAGTATTTGCGCATAAATATGTACACAAATACTTCAATGTGCATAAAAAAGCAAAAAGATTCAAAGCTAATACAATTTATCTATCTTTTACATTAAAATTGTCAACTTTTTATATCACGAACTTTATTAGAAGTCGTAATAAAGGTGCGAGAAAAATGATTTAACAAACAAATGATGAGATTTAAACCATTATCCCATGTTGCTCCCATTTCACAAAGACAGCCGCATTAATCTCATTTGTTTTGTTCTCAAATCAACCAAAAAAATTCTAGAAACAAACAACGGAATCCTTCCAAGTTCAGAGAAGGAACAAAAAACAACAGCAACAGTCTAAGAACCCTAACCTAAATTAGTAAAAAGTTCAAGGCAAGCACAAGCAAAATAGTATTTATAAACGATTGGTAGTAAAAATGTCAAGCCACCATGACAATAACTCATTAATAGCACTGTAGGAAAACGACAAAAGATCTTCTTCATTAACATCATCACAAATAACAAGTCTTCATATTTTTACTCCTTTCTTTTAGTTTAGTGGATCCCAACATTGTCATAATTTTATCATCCTTATTGCTAACAACATAATTTCAACTCGGTGACACAGTGACGCACAATTTCAAGATTTGGCTGCGTATAACCGATGTATGCAGTTTTGCTCGGTCTTGGAACTTAAACGCGAAGACATTTGGGTGCAGAGACATTTGGGCGCAATACATTTGAGTGCGAGCGTGTTTTTCAGATACTTTTTAATCTCGCAAAAACATTTTTTACAGAATGCTTTTTTGAATTCATGCAAATCATTTTCAAAATGCAGCGACATTTTCGCATGCTAACCCCTTCGGTCACATCGTGTACATTTGTACACATTTTCTAAATTGGCATTATTTCGCTGGAGTACAGGCTCCCAATCAAATATTTGAAATAAAAATATTGATTTGGTCATGCTCTAGTGATTTTAGCCCCAGATTAGCTTCAAAATCGGCTGCTAGGAAGGTTTTATGAATGAAGTTTGGACAGTTGCTATAACGGACAGAGCTGGTAAGTAGCGGGTTCTTTGGGTTATATTTTAATAATTCATTCACCACCACTTTCAAACTTTTGATGTGATTGGGTTGGTAAACAATTTTTTTGACGTTACCGGTACCATAGCATTTGAACCAAAAGTTAGGTACTTAATTTTTGAAAAAGCCGGCGCGCAATTGCACAGTGTGATTAACAGCAGTAAATGTTTTAGTGCTGTTAATCACGCTGTGCAATTGCGCGCAATCGATCGCGAATCTGTTCATGTTGACACTAAAGTTAGACCTGGTTTACCTATAGATTATAAATTAGGTTGAGATTTGTTTAATGGCACATAGAAAGATACCAAGGAGTAAAGATGTAAATTTGAACAACCTCGCTAAAAATACATGCATCTTTTTCATGCGTCTTTTCATGCAACAAAAAATTTTTTTGCAAGAAATTAAGAAACGTGACCAAAGGGTTAGTTTACGTAACTACTTTAAGCGAATGAAGTGAGAGATGTATATTTGCGGTAGGGATGTACCGATTCCAAAATTTTTGCCGAGGCCGAATCCGATGCCGATTCTTGTTGAAATGCCGATTCCGATGCCGATTTCAAAAAAATTGCCGATATTTGCCGATGCCGATTAATCGCCACATCCCTAATTTGCGGGAACGTTATGAAAAAGCTAAAACAAAATCAGGGTCAAGTAAGCGATGAAGAAGACTCATTTTCATGATCAATTATTATCTAGTACTGTAGTTTCAAAAAAGAGTTCTAGATTTAAAAGTAAAACGTTGATGTAATATGGGCTGGTAAAACAAAAGAATTCGGCTGTTATTTGCACACATAAATTTCGATCTTGCACTTTCAACAGTGATTAAGTATCTTCTCAAAATCAAGTGTAAATTTTGGCTTTAAAATAAAGTTCAAAAAACCAAACTCGAAGACCTAAAAATTGGAACATTATTGTTGCAATGTTGTCCAATGATGAAAATGTGTGAGAATAAGACAACTGCAACAAAGTAATCAGTGATTGAAATATTGCAAAATTCTAATGACAACTTCGGACATTTCGCTGTACAAAAGAACTTGATTTTGAAAAGATACTTAGTCACTCTCGCGAGCAAAAGATCGAAATTTTTGTGTGCAAATAATAGCCGACACACGATTTTTTCTCAAACATAACTTCATTTCAAATTTTTTTCGTTTTACTAGCCTATATTGCATCAACGTTTTGCTTTTATATCTAGAACTCTTACCTTCTCAAACTACAGTACTAGGTAATAATTGATCATGAAATGAATCTTCTTTATCGCTAACTTGTCCTTGATTTTGTACCAGCTTTTTTATAACGTTTCCGCAAACACACATTTCTTAGGCTACTTTATTCGCTTAAAATAATTTACGTAATTCAAAACATGCGAAAAGATCGACGCTGCAAATTGAAAATGATTTGCATCAATTCAAAAACGCATTCTGTAAACAATGTTTTTACGCAATTAAAAAGTTTCTGAAAAAAGCGCTCGCTAAAAATACCCTTGCAAAAAATGATGCGCTCACGCCCAAATGTCTCGCGCCCAAGTGTCGGCTTTCAAGTTTTGCTTCTACATTTCATTCAATTTTTGCGGAAGAACAAACAAAACGCCAATGCTTTAATAAAATTGGTATTTACAGTACTTCCAAAGGCGTGCAAAAATATTGCTCTATCATTATAATTCGTTTAATCATCAAACTAAAAGAATAAAGACAAATTGAAAAGCTAGGTAGTTACGTATGTGACATGGCAAACTTTAAACAAATTGCTTTAAAAACGCATACACTGCATAACCACATAGAATTCAAATCCTAGCTATTCCTTGGCAAACGGAACAGTTGGGAGTTTGTTAGCAATTTCATTACCAACAACACAGCCAAGATACAGCTAAAAATACTTGGGCGGACGTTTCGGTTCACATCTGGTGCCATATTGTCAACGTTAAAAGCTTACATGCAAAAAAAGAAGAAAACTGAGACAGCACCTGGAAAAGTTCTAGTGGGTTACGTGTTTAATAGGCGGAGTGGAAAGGATGTGGAGTCTAAGTCAAGATCCTTTGAACTTCGCCTATTTAACACGTGACCCACTAGAACTTTTCCAGGTTCTGTTTCAGTTTCCTTCTTTTCTTGCATCATGGCTGAAGACCCAGCATAACGTAAGCTTTTAGCGTTGACAATGGCACCAGATGTGAGCCGAAACATACGCCAATTTTTATCTGTTTCTTGGCTGTATTCTAGCTATTCCATAAACCCATTTTGTCTGCATTATATATAAATCAAACGGTCTTTAAGCAAATCCGTTAATTTGCTAATCTGACACTAACACACTGATAAAAACCAACGTTTCGGCAGTATAAATTACCTGCCTTCGATCAGGGTACAATAAAAGCAATTAAGACGAGTCAGCGCTTAACTACAACAAAGTCACGTGGTTAAAACATAAACGAAGTCATGTGATTAAATTTATAAGCACCAATAAAAACACCAAATCCTTGAAGATCAACACGTCATCGCTACGTCATTGCAACGCCAGAAACCCAACTTACAACGCTACTATGAAGCTTCTCATTCATAGTAGCGTTGTTAATTTGGTTTCTGGCGTTGCAATGACGTGTTGGTTTGCATGGATTTGGTGTTTAATGCAGTAAAGATGTAAAACATTGTTTTAAATTTAAATACGCGGAAGTGCAAATTTAAAACACGTTTTTTACTATTCCGTGACAAAACTTATTGTAAACAAAAAAAAAAACATTGTTTTTTTTCAAAAAAAAACATGTTTTTATTTTCTATTTGTGCTTTAGTTTTAACACTGCATAAAGGAGGCCAAATGGCATCTAAATCCAGTCGTTATGTTCCAACAGTGGCGTCTAGCTTGATCTCTGTTTCGCCCCCTAGCAGGTGAGTGAAATCAAGATGAATTTCCAAAATGTTTACTCCGATTAAGCAAATGTTGATAACATTTTTGGTCCTCACTTTTTGATGCAGGGCTCCTAGACCTGGAGTTCCCGAAATCAGGGTGTTAGGGATATTGCGGAAAGAGAAGTTCCGAAGGTGCATGCGACCTTTAGTTGTGCGTAAAGTGATCGGTGAATGATTAAAGCACAGATAGCAAAAATAAGCCTTTTTGTGCTTCAGCATCTTTCCCATGCACTTCCCAATTGGGCGCTGAAGGCTAAGAGAGGGGTTTGTACGAATTTTTTGCGCGCTACTACTAAACTACTAGTAACCTCTTTTCCAACCAACCTCCATTGGCATTTTTCTTTCGACATTTGCAATGGTGGCAGCACAGTACAGTATTAGTGGATAAATCAAAGTTCTCAATTGGTATACCAAGCTCAAGTAAGAGCGGTTGACATGTTGGTTTTAACTGCATGGCTTTAACATTCATCAGCTCAGAGTTAAAAAGGCTCTTTATTCTAGCCATCACACTAACAACAGAGTGTTAGCGACTGCCGATGCCTGAACATTTGTAAGCTACAAACTTTTAAACTGAGTAGGCTACTGTAATGAAATCTGACAACTTGAAACTCTAGATCGAAATGGAAGTTTTTTGCGGACACCAAGTAGGTACATTACATGTTCGTACCATAAATCTATTGCAATGTCCTCTGTATTACCAATATTGCAAAAGTCAAATTGTAATAGAGAAATTTGTCTTTTGCAAGTCTGAACTCCTGACGAAAATCGCCAAACAAATTGCATGATAGTCGTACAGCAATTCACTTTAACCTGGTTACCTTGATTCCAATGCTGTTAAAACTGAATTAACACGAAAACATAAACGAAATATCCAAATTTATTATTCACTTTTAATGCAGTAAAGTTCGTCACTTAGCCAAGCAACATGAAAATTCAACTCAATCAATCAATGCTGAGGAAAATTTAAGGTTCGTCCGAGTTCAATCTACTAACAAAAACTTCAAATCACTCAACACTGAAACCATAATTAGTTATCAATTACAAGTCACCAACACTAAACCTTTTAAAACGCGCATTCGTCAGTTCTGCCAACTTCCAGTTCAATTCCACTGCACTTAAAATGCTCTATACCATGAAAAACTTTACACTGAACTTTCTCAGGTACTTAGTTACTACATAGTCAATGAGTAAGTTCATGAAAATTTGCAATGCAGCAATTTCACTGTGCGAGTTCAATGCACTTATTAACCAGCGAAACATAACAAAAATTTGAATGCACTCCTACATTAAGGCAAAATTAACGATCTTCAATGCACTTAGCACTTAATCGACTTTACAGCTCGTTAGATTGATGCACTTACAGCTGAATGCACTGACTAAATGCTTTACAACATGCATGGGCAACCTACGGCCCGCGGGCCAAATCCGGCCCGCCAAGGCTTCTCATCCGGCCCGCCAATAAATTTTTTAGGGCTATAGGCCTATTTAATATATCGATATTTATTTATTTTATATAATGTGTGTTACGAAAGATTTAGCCCGAAAGAAAATGTCACTATTTGGGGGTACTTATATCTGCGAGCAACTGTTCACCAAAATGAAGCACACCAAGTCAAAAACTAGATCAAGACTGACAGATTGTTATCTTGAAAATAGTCTAAGAGTGGCCGCCTCCAGCATAGCACCAAAAATCGACACGTTGATGAAAAAGCACCAAGCCCAGATTTCCCATTAAAAAGTAATTTAATTAAACATTACTATTAGTTTTATAGCATATCTGACATAATAAGATTGACAATTCATTGGGTTCAATAAATTTTTCATTTTCATTATTACAATTATATGTCAATACAGAAATTACAGATAAAATAAGGTGAAAATGCTGCCTATATCAATATAGGTATACATTTTTTATGGATATCCCTGTGCAAACAAAATTGAAAACACATTGCATGTAAAATAGCATTACATGAATACAATCCAAACCCCACAAAAATATGTACCTAGATTACACTTAAAATCACAATTACGGCTCCGGCCCTCAGTCAAGTTCCAAAGGCACATTTTGGCCCCCAGTGACAAAAGGTTGCCCATGCATGCTTTACAACATCACTACCTTAAATGTCACTGTCAACAGAGTCTAAATCAATGCCTTCATCACTGGTATGCTGGAACATACTAATTGCAGATGTCTCATCACTGCTGCTGTCTACTTCAAGTAAAGCTGAGGCAGAGGTTTGGACATTGTCACTAGCTTGCTTATTTTGATGACTTTGTTTTGTTTGAGCAGAAAGTTCTTGGTTTAGAGAAACAAACACAAGTTTGGAAGCTCTGTCATTGCTTAATCGGTTTCGTTTCGCACTGTGGATATTGCTGTAACAGCTGAATGATCTTTCCACAGCTGCTGTCGTTGCTGGTAATCTTAAAATTCTAATGGCAACCTTGGTTATTTCTTGGTTGGAAGAATAAGCATTCCACCAGGCCAATGGAGACATTTTGGCAACGTTTTTCCACAAAAAGTTGTTAGCAAAAAAACCGTTTTTAGCAGCATACAGAACGCAATCTTGCTGAACCTTTAAAGAATCTACATCCAGCAACTCAGAAGTGGAAAATTTCTCTGCAAGTTCACATACAAATTGAATTGCTGCAAGTTTGTCTTCATCGGACAAAAGCTCGCCATGATATCGAGGATCTAAAAGATAAGCTGATTTGTGGGTCATTTCAATGCAAAACTTTTCTCGTTCGTCAAGAATTGTTGCAATCACTGCTTGTTCTTCTTCAGTGAAAGGAATTGCCTTGATGCTTTCCATCATGCCAGTTCGAACCGTTGAGTACAGTTGGAAGACTTCAGCTAGATTGGGGACATCAGCTTCTAGCTGAACGATAGCGGCAAGTAATGGTTTAAGAAACTCCACAATTGCCTCATTGAGCTTCCAAAAATCATCATTTAGGATTGTCTTCTTAACATCCGCTGACATGTTATTTCTTTCTGTTATTTCTGATATAGCTAGTTTTCGTAACACAACTTTGTTCAGTTGAACGCTTTCTAAGCACGTAACAACCGACCCCCACCTTGTTTTAACAGGTAACTTTACAGTTGCATTAACACTTTCAAGTTGTTGCATGCTTTTCAGGGCATCAACCATCATGTGCTTAGATTTGAACTCTTTCACAATAGTTTTGCCTTGATCTTTAATTTGTTTTAAAGTCCCCAATTTCAATAAATCCGAAAGAACAAGATTCAAACTATGAGCTGCACAACCATAGCATGTTAGGTCTGGGTATTTGTCCTCCAATAACCTCCAGGACTTCTTCATATTGCTCGCGTTGTCTGTGACAACCGCAATTGTCGTTTTACCACATTCTTCCTTTACTTCTTGAATAACATCTGAGATTTTTTCGGCTATGTATTCGCCAGTATGACTTTGCATAGCAGTATGGGTAGACTTCCAAAAAATTGAATCCGCTGTACTTAATGTAAAATTTATAATCGGTTCATGCCGAATATTGCTCCAGCCATCGCACATAACGGCAACAGTATCCACCTCTGCAACTTCAGCCAAAGTTGCAACACGTGTTCGGTGATACTCTGACACTAAGAGGGGCTCTGATACAAGATATCGACTGGGCACAATGTAAGCTGGACGTAGAGCTTGAAAAAATGCCAGCCAATGTTTATTTTCCACAATGCTGAATGGTGCACCACTTGCATAGATAGCACGAGACAGAAGAGTATTCAAATTTACTTGCTCATTTTTCGACATTTGATCAGCAAAATTTCCCAACGTTAATTGTGTGCTACTTTCCTTTCGTTTTTTTGGAGTTGGTTTTACCAAATTTCCAGAAAAATCAAGTAGCCAATGTGCAGCTTCATTTTCATCATCACTGTCATTTTCATTTGAGTTAATTGAAAGATGTTTGTCTTTAACTGATTTAGGACATAAGAAACACTTTTCTATATGAATTTTCATTCTAGTTCCATTCTTGGCGACACTGGTGTGACAAAACTTGCACTGCACACGATCAACTTCAGCTTCTGAATTGGGTGCATCAACAAATAATTTGCTCACTGCTACTTTTTTGCGACCTGGAGGCATTATCAGATTAATATTGCTTACACGTATAAGATATATAACTAATTCAGTTTAATCCTAAAAAAACTGAAATGAGTAATTGGCTTATCAAGTATTTCTTCAGCTTGCAAATTCACACTTTAATCAATTGAAACCAACCATGAATGCCTCGACTGCTTTGTACTTGCATGCAAAATATAACAATGACCAAATCTGTGACGTAATACATACGGTTTGTGACACTGAAAAAGCGTAACCATGAGGGTAGATAAGGAAAACATAAGTCTTACGAAAAATCAAATTGCTTTATTTTTGAACCAATTATGCAAAATCTGTACAAATTACATGATTTTGTTAATAAACTTAACTTTTACCTTAAAATCCCAGGATTTGCTAATAAAAAAAAAATTTTTTCCAAGATCCCAAGGTAGACCTCAATTTCCCAAGATCTTGGGAAAAATCCCAAGGAGTGGCAACGCTGATTCATATTTCCAAGCAATTCAGCTCAAGCTCAATATGAATACAGTACAGTACCGGTAGAGAAAATATAACATTTCCAAACATTGCGCAATATCTGACCAAGGTAAGTTGACAGGAGCTAACATTTGCAAGTCAAAATAAAAGGTGAAAAATTGATCGCGTATTTGCAAATAATCATTATTCAAACAACTTTTAGACCATAAACACCTCAGTAGTCTACTATGATCTGACAATCCAAACAGCCGTTACAAGGGAAATACCCCAAGGGAAAACACTATTCAAGCGTAACAGCATACAAGTCGACTGCTTGACTGCTTAAAAGGCTGCTGTAGCCCTACCCCTTACTAAAAGGGTACGTTCTAAACTGCAACACAAAAAAACGTTGAAGAAATGCGTTGATTGGCTAGCACAGAGTTTTTCTTGTTGCGTCACAGTGGTATAACTGTGCTATAACAATCCTCGAATTCCTCCAACGGTTTTTTGTGTTGCAGTTTAGAACTTACCTACTAAAAGATGAGATCTGACTGGCAACGTTGGGCGCCATCCCTGGCCAGATATTGATATTTTACTGCATTCTCTGGAAACTGTTTCCACCGATTACTGAATGTGCCCATAAGGAGAACAGACCAAGTAGAGAACTTTAGAATAACATTTTGTCATTTAAAACAGATCTTTACCAAAACATTCCTTACCAAAAGAAAAAAATACAACACAGAACCAAAAAAAAACAAGGCCAAAAAAAAACAATTAAAAAAAAAAAAACGGTTTTTTTACATCTCCATACTGGCCGTATCAACTAATACATAGGTCTCTTAGCAAATGTTCCAATTGCTAAACAATGCAAACTAAAATAAAAAACTGCATTTCAATCATTACTTTGCAGTGCAAACAGATAGTATATAAATCACGAAACCCGACATTTGGGCGCGAAGACATTTGGGCACAGGAACATTTGGGCGCGAGCGCGTCATTTTTAGCGAACGCATTTTTTAGAAACTTTCTATTTACGTAAAAATACTGCTTACAGAATGCGTTTTTGAATTCATGCAAATCATTTTCAATTTGCAGCGATCGTTTCGCATGTTTTATTTTACGCAAATTACTTCAAAGCGAATAAAGTAAGAGATGTATGTTTGCGGAAATGTTATGAAAAAGCCGAAACAAAGTCGCAGTGAAGTTAGCGATAAAGAAGGCTTATTTTCTTGATCAATTATTATTATCTAGCACTGTAATTTGAGAAGGTAAGAGTTCTAGATTTAAAAGCGAAACGTTGATACAATATAGGCTAGTAAAACGAAAAAAATTTGAAAAAGAATTTTGTTCAAAAGAAAAAAATCGTGTGTCGGCTATTATTTGCACTAAAAAATTTCGATCTTTTGCTTTCGAGAGTAATTAAGTATCTTTTCCAAATCAAGTTCTTTTGTTCAACGAAATATCCGAAGTTTTTGTTAGACTTTTGCAATATTTTGATCCCTGATTACGTTGTTGCAGCTGTCTTATTCTCACGCATTTTTATCTTTGCACAACATTGCCACGATTATGTTGCAATTTTTAGATCTTCAATCTGTTTTTTTGAACTTTAATATTAGAGCCAAAATTTAACACTTTCGAGCGCTCGATCATAAGCTTTACGGGGAGCCTGTCGAAAACAATGACTCTCTAACCTGCAAACGAAGTGACTTGGAGAATGGAACATTCGCGGTATTTTTTCCTCGCGAATGGATCATGCAGATTCATGCATACAGCAGCCTATATGCTTATGCCACCACCACACTACCGCCACCTGCCGAACCTTACAAACCGAAGCCGAATGTCCGAACCTTACCTGCCGAACCGAGCCCAAAACTAGTGCAGAGCTTCCTAGTAGGAGCTGCGCTTTACGACACTGCGCCACAGAGAAGTCGTTGCGACGTAGCAAATAATAGCGCTTACAAACCCACGCTTCGTCCATTCGCATTTGCGAGATAAAAAAAATACCGCAAATGGCAAGTCACTTCGATCTGCAAAAGCGATTACGCTACAATATTTGTAGAGGTCGAGAGATAGGTACGCGATTTCCATCATCAGATGTGTCGATTGCGACATTTTATGAAAATGAGTCTTCTTCATTGCTAACTTGAACTTGACTTTGTTTTAGGTTTTTCATAACATTTCCGCAAATATACATCTCTTACTTTATTCGCTTCAAGTACGCTAACTTGGGCAAAAACATGAGAAACGATCGCTGCAAACTGAGAATGATTTGCATGAATTCGAAAACGCATTCTGTAAACAATTGTATGTTTTTACGTAATTAAAAAGTTTTTAAAAAAATGCGCACTCTAAAAATGACGCGCTTGCACCCAAATGTCTGCACCTATATGTCTCGCGCCCAAAGGTCTGCGCCAAAATGTCGTAGACCGTATAGGTGCGATCACACTAACTGAAACGCTGTGACCTTCGAGACATTGTCCAGATTTATCATATTATGACATCACGTCTTAATGACTTGGTGCGGAGGTGATGTCATAATGAAATAAATCTGCGCTATGTCTCAAAGGTCTCAGTTAGTGTAATTGCATCTTATAAATCAATAAAACATAAAGGCATTAGGCAGCTTCAAAAAGCAACAATTAAACACATCAAAACATGCGAATTGTTTCAAATATAATCAATTCAAATCTAGTTGACATGTCCAATTTTTTCACAATAAATTTTTTCTACACTTCCATGTGTTAACTACCTCATGTCCATCGCTTAAAAGTATCTTATGTATTCTTTTTCAAGATACTCCAATCAATTTTTTAAAGTTTATGGCCTAATCTTACTTATATTGAAATATTAGCAGTGTACTATTTTAGAAGAAATCAACTTAAGATCTCCATTAACTAAAAGCATTTTGACTGAAGGAAACACGTGCTGTAGAAACTCATAATGAGTGAAACATATCAATGCGTACTGATGCCAATTTAACACTCGAAGTACATTGCGGCAAGCTCGTATGTGTTGCTTGTACAAGGCAAATTTGAATATTTCTAAATGTGACTGGAAAAAAAATGGAGCATAGGTATACAATAAAAGCAAATGTTAACTTACTAATTGCATACCTTTGAATCTTTATCATTAGAGAAAGTACGCCATTCAGACCCAACATCAATCGTTCTATCACCAACTACTAATCCACAAGCAGGACAGATCATGTCTCCAGCACGATAATCTTCTATCAGAGGAGCATCTGGATGATCAGGACAGTGTACTTGGTGAAGGTGATTTCTACAGACAATATTGTTACTGAAGTAAAACACAATGGTGTTCAGTAGAAAGAGCCATTTCAGAATTTCAAATCCTAAGGATCTGGTTGTAGTTTGGAAACAAACCTGGCTTTACACTGAAGTAACCCATTTGAAAGTAAAACAAAGCTATCTATGAATAGAATACTCATAAGGATTTTGATATGTGCCTTTGTTTGTGCTTTCGAACATATGCTTTTGCTTTTGAGTTAAAGAGTTTTATTCTTATTAAAGTATTTGCTTCGATTAGAATAATAACTAAAAAAGCAATGTCCTTCCTAGCCTACTGGCGGGAAGTCATGACGACTTACTCTTGGTGGATCGAAGGCTAATATCTGCTCTCCATCGCCAACAGTGCAAAGCACTCCAGTCAAACGTACCGTAGAGCCACAAAGGTTAAATTCTTTAAGTACCACAAAGGTTAAATTCTTTAAGATATATTTATCCGAAGGGATGAGTGATCCTGGCAAGATCATTTGTTTTGAAAGATGAATGTGTCTTACCTGCGGCTGATGAGGGCAAACAGCCCGAAACAGCGCTGTCCCGCTCTACGGTACGTTTAATTAGAGTAACTGTTTATTTTGTGCATGATCAACTTTTCATCAGCTAAAGAAAATGCTTTTAATACAACAAAAAGTGCATGATTAAGTTTTTATCATCTACATCAGTTGTACCGTTGTTAAAAGCACTTAGCGGGATTCCCCTATCTTGGTGTGGTACACGGATGGCCGGCAACTCCTAAACAAGCTCGCTGTAGCGCTTTGATCGCTTTCTCGTGATATGAGCATAAATACGCAAGCAAAATAAACAAACACTACAGATTAGCAAATTCTTAAATTTTAGTGGAATCTGTGGCTACAGCATCAGACCAGTCTTATTTTGAAAAGGCAGCTGCACAACACCAGTTCACTTCTACACACAACATTAGGGAAAATGTAGCTCAGCTGTCAGTATACAATATAATATATAGAAAGTTGTAATTGTAATATCATAACATAACAATGTCATTGACGTATGTAAAGCATTACCCCACACCATTTGGGTCATGCTTAGAGTACCGGTAACAGGTAGTCTAATTCAGAATTTATGACAGTACCAGGGCATGCTATGGAATGGAAAGAGAATTTTGGAATGAAATATGGAAGACGCTCAGAATGGAATGGAAGATTCGAAAAATGGAATGGACGATCGTCTTCCATACTAACTACATATACTGTACAGTATATGTGAAAACTCAAACAAATTACAAAGTACTATCAAACTAGAATGAGAATAATTAGTCACTTTTCGGTTCTGCAGTGTAAGTTTTTAGCATGTTATGACTGTATTGTTCTTCTGCGTTAAGCATCAACACATTGTTTATGTCTATGTTCACATGCATGTGTTAAAATTGTGTTCATTCATTATGTTTTTTTGCAATGTAGGAGAGTTCAACGAACGAGTACATGACTGGTTTTAGATTGGAAAGCTTATCCTGTAGATTACGTGCGTGCCGCATAATTTAATGATAGTGCATTTACCCAGGAGCGTATTTACGGCGTCATTGTGCCATGTCCCCCTTTTTGACTCTGCCTTTTAGTAAAAAAAAAATTGACGGTGTCAAGCACTAACATAGCCAGGATTTTGCAATGGGGGGGTTGAGCATGACATCAAATTTGACCATACGTTGTATACAGGAGCGGATCCAGAAAGTTTTGGTGGGGTAGATGAAATTTTGAATCAGTTTGAATGGTAACTAAATGCGAAAATGTTTAGACCCGGAAACGGGCGTAAATAAGCCTTTTGAAAATGTTTTCATGTCCGGGGCTTTTTCGGAATTTTTTCAGGGAGAGGGCACCAATATATTTTGTCACTTTTCAAGCGTAGTTTTTTCAACAGATTAAATTTTAAGCAACTTACGTCACAAAAACGACTTTAAGGGGGTCCGAGGGCATGCTCCACCAGAAAAATGTTGAAAATTTGCATACTGCAATGGCCATTTTAGTGCCTTTTGAACAATTTTTAAGGAAAATTTGTCATATGTTTGGCCCCTAACTTTGAGTGCTTCCCCAAATACAATGCATTTTGTTCGCACAGTTTCGATTATGGGTGCTTGAGGCAACTAAGGCATATTGTTATGAAGAAGTTTGAAATTATGGAAAAATTTTATCCAAAACATTGTTGAAAATGGCTAATGGGGGAATGCATGCGCAGCATAACCCACACCCCCTGTTGTATAATAACAAAAGATGGCCTGAAATTTTAAGAGATTTTTTAAATCAAAAATACCGAAGGCAGTTAAGGCACAATTGTTGTAAGGAAGTCAAAGGAATACTTTCTCATGAAACTGGTAAAACAATATCCAGATGTTAGCAATTTTGTACTTTTTTGAGCTGCAGCACGTAGATCATTTTTGCTTGAAATCGTTTAGCCTTTTTCTATGGAAGGTCTGAGGGGCCGACGGCAGTTGCATGTACAGGAGCAGCACTGCCCTGCCAATAAAATTGTGTCATTGCTTCCTTAGGCATAACGGCAAAGAACAAAATTTAGAAAACAACGCAATGTAATTCTTGTTATTATGACAATTACAAAACCATACTATTAATGACAAAGTATGGAGCACTTCAAAATAAATATCAGAAAAACAAGTATGACGTCATTTGAGGCTTAGTGGGAGGGGGATTTGTAACCCCCAAACCCCCCCCCCCCATGGCTACGCCACTGGTGCCAAGTGACTGAAATATGCCACACTCGTTTAATGGTTTCTTTAGCTTACGGCCAGAGACGGCTGATCCAAAGGGGTAGGATGAGGGGTATGCATCTTCTCACCAGCCATTTTCAAAAATATTTTTGATGTAGGCCTCTACAATTTTTCCATAATTTCAAACCTCTTCAATGTCTATAAGCCTTACGCCTTAAGCACGCATAATCGAAAATGTTCAAACAAAATGCATCATATTTGGCAAAGCCCTCAAAATTAGAGTCAAAAAATTTAAACAAAATTTGCGTGAAAATTATTCAAAAAGCACTAAAACAGCCACTATAGCATGAATATTTTAAAAAATTTTCTGGGAGAACATGCCCCCGCATCCCCCTGGAGTCTTTCTTATTTTTCAATTAGCTTCACATTAATTCTGCCAAATGAAAATGCACTTAACAAAAATGTGGAAACTATGCTTCCCTCTATTAAAATTTCTTGCTACACCATTGCATTTACCATTCATTACGCTAAATTACATTAGTACTGGTATGGAAGAATGGAATGGAATATGGAAAAAAATTTCAGTATGGAATGGAAAATTTATAGTATGGAATGGAAGAAATTTCGCAGTAGGCCTATGGAATATGGAAAAATCGTCTTCCATTCCATAGCATGCCCTGGTCAGTACCATAAACAAAAAGAGTAACAGCATTATGAGGCAAACAAAAATACCGATATGCAAGGAAAGCCTGACAACAGGGAGATTGGTACCGGTATTGATAATCTGTGATAGCTCAGACTGTCGAATGTAAAGGGTAGACTAATCAAGTACCAGGTACCTAGTCTGCCGACAACAAAAAAAAGGAAGTGTTTATTTTGCCACTAATGGCAAACAGTTTCTAGGTCTATTTTGCCAGATATAGCTGTATAGTGCAATCCTTATAGTGAGGATACCCATGACTGTTTTTGAGTGAAGGCAAAATACCGGTAGCTTCTAGGTCTATTTTGCCACAAGTATCTGTAGATGCTGATTTTATCTACTGCGAGCTAAATAGACCTAGAAACTATTTTGCCACTAACAGTAAAACAGACACTGCCCAAGAAAAAATTCAAAACATAAATCATACCTGTGCACTAAACAGCTTAAGACATTACTAAACAAATTTTGCTGCTCAATATCACAGTATTACTGTTGAAATACAGTAGAATTCACCTATACCCACTTTGGTTATTATATCGACAGTTTGTCTACATAGACACTTTTTTGTGGGTGTCTCTATTTATGGAATACTATATATGGCATAGTATAATAATAACAATAATAATAAATGAAAAGATGATTTAAGCGCAAGCGCTTTTACATCGTATCAATCAATGGGCATTGACAATTGAAGAATTATTTGCTGTGGTGAACAGACAACTCATACAACATCAGACATTCAAATTATGAGTCTGCAACTCACTCAGTTCGTACTAAACCCATTGTCTTTTAATTCCCACCAAACTTGTTGCAGAATAACTGAGTGCCAAGAAGGAATACATAATTTGAATCTCCAAATAGCAAAAAAATAAATGAATAAATAACACTAAATCAACACAACACAAGTCACAGCAATCAACACTGGAAGAATAAGAAATATTTGCAATATGAAATGAATTAGTGATGCACTCAATCTACAGCATATTTGAAAAGCATTAAGTACCGGTAATGTATTCACAACACTGTTATATCACGTAAAATTATCACGAGTACCGGTAGATGTTTTGTTTAAACTAGACTTAGAACATTGACTGTGGCCTAATAACAGGATTACGCATCTGGGTCAAATTTTATCGGGAGAGCTTTCCAGTGATCATCCAAAGCATTCTTAAATGCATCTAATGACGGTGAACATACAACATTTTCTGGTAGTACCGGTATGAAATAGTATGGAATAGTGTGGAATACACTCTGAGACCCATATCCCCTATTCAGAGATGGGCATTTATTGCGATAATTTTTTACCAATTATCGTTATCTCTCAAAATAGTTTGGATTTATCGATTACCGATATCGCTTTTGTAATATATTGTGTTATCGCTGATAAATTATCGCGATAAACAATTCTTTATGCACATAGTGTTCAAAGTTGGTGCTACAGCAAAATTCACGCAGTCAATAAAATCTTGCTGCAATAAAAATTTCTCTTTGTTGTGTTTAATCTCACGACAGGGTCCGTAAACTGCTCTCTTTTCTTGAAAAATCTAGAAATACACTTTTGTGATTTGACTTACAAGAAAAAAAAACCTTTGTCAAACACATTGAAAATTTATCGTAACATTTATCAGAAAAATTTATTGGCGATAAATTATCGATTACCAATATCGCTTTAAGAAATTGAGATTCATCAATTATCGGTATCGCCCAGAGCATATTTGAAATTATTGTTATCGCTTTAGTACAGAAAGGTTTATCATGCCCACCACTGCCCCAAATGCCCTGAGGCCTATTGGTCGTAGAGCCCCATTTATGCATAGGATATGTCTCAGTGCCCTAAATTAACATCCTACTCCTAGGGCCCATTTATTGCTTCAACTGTCCTGTCATGAGGTCCTTTTGCCCTAAATTAGGCCAGAGGCACATCTACCCTGAGGGCCATTCACCCCAAATTTGACTCTTCATATGGGCCCCTTTACTCTAGTGCCCCAAACATCCTATCGCCCAGTTCTGTCATACTGCAGTATACCACAGTGCCTTACTTACTATTCCATATTATGCTATACTCCCGATACTATTCCATACTATTCCCTGATTCCATACTACTGTATGGCATACTATTCCATACTGTAATTAGAGAAACTGCTTTTTTGTTGGTCCCGGCGAAATTCTTATCTTTTACGTGCATTCAAGTTCACCTATATCAACTTCGGCTACCGGTTAATCGTCGCCTATATCGACACTCTTGTTTATCCCCCAGAGCATACTGGTACTGTCTGTTTATTGGAGACAACTGTAGCCCTTCGTAGTGCAGTACAAAAGAGTTGTTTGTTTACCCCGTAAGGACCTAGTGACATCATAGACCAACATCATAGTTGTAATGCAATAAATAAATAAATAAAATACGATCTGCTTAGTGACATCAGTAAGATCTGAGACCAAAGTGGTATCTGTGACATCATCATAGTGACATCATAGACCAAAGCCCAAAAATTCAGCAACACGTGTTGAATGAAGCTGTTACAAAAACAACGAAAAAAAATTACAGATTTTCTTGCAAGAAAGTAACTGGTACTGTCCTATACCTTACAGTGTAAAAACGTCGTATTGTGTTGCATCAGTACCGTCTGTGTGTGTATTGTGTGTAAATACACTATAACTGCCACTATTTTTCACGATCTTGTTCGCGTTAATCGTAGCCAAGTGCTATGTGAAACCACCATATTAAGCGGCAATGTTGATTAGAGTACACAATTAAACCTTACCAGGCCCTTGCATTAAACTAGAATCAAAATTTAGGAACAAATTAGTAGAATTCAGCTATATCTGTATATTGACACTTTTTCTTTGTTCCATTGAGGTGTCGATAGAGCTAGGCGAATTCTACTGTATCATTAAGTCAGTATATTGGTAGCAGTGTTCCCTCTAGAGTGAGAAATTTGAGAAAAATGAGAAATTTTTGGGCAAATTTTACTGATTTTGAACCAGAAATTAATATTATAAAATGCAAACCTCAAAAACTTGAATATTTTAATGCAAGACCGTAGCTTGTATCTTTGAAAAGCAAATTCAATGCAAAAAATTTGTAAAAGGGGTCCTTAAAGTGGTGAAATCTTTGGGCAAAAATTTCAATGAAATTATTATTTGGGCAAATTCGCACTAGCTAGTCAAAATCCTAGAGAGAACACTGATTGGTAGTCTAGGGTTAGATCTAGTATCAGCCCCCAGGTTCAATCAGGGTTAGGTTTGGTTAGGATTAGGTTTGGTTAGGGTTAAATTTAGTTAGGGTTAGGTTTGGTTAGGACTACATTTGGTTAGGGTCAGGTTAAAGGTTAGGCTAAGGTCATAGGTTAGGTTAAGGTTGGCAGATAGAATAAGCGTGGGGCTAATTCTAGATGAGACTCGGTAGTCTATCCCTGAGCATAGAGCAACAAATAACGGTATTGATATGGTTGCCTTAGGTACTGGTATCTGTCGACTAGCAGACACAGGAAAAGTAGGCTAACTCTGCTAAAACTAGAGTGATTGCCTAGAATTGTTATTTTTGCAAGTTATGAAACTTACCGACTTCCCATGATGGTATTTCAGGGCATTCACAACAGAACCACTGCTCACGCTTACACTTTATTGTACAGTACAACAGCTGATTTCACTCACATCCACCAACACCACTATAATTCTGGCAGAACAAACGAGAGAATCGAAAAAAAAAGAAAAAAAGCGTGTCGTGTGCAAAACTAACGAGCGGCAAGCGCAAACGTGCCGTATGCAAAATTAAAAAACGGCAAGCGCATCCTGTCTATTAATAACTGTCTGAAATTGAACCGCAATACAGGCTCAATTAAGCATGCACAAACGGCAAGCTCATCCAGTCTAAAAATAACTGTCTGAACTTGAACCGCAATACAAGCTCATTAAAGCGATTAAGCATGCACGCTACTAAAAATAAAATGAAACGTCCAAAAATAATAATACTGTTACATATTCCCCAACGAAATCAACATTTCCAAAAAAATCATCCTGAAAAACATGAAATTACTTTTTACCTCATGTATTGTTAAATCCAGAGCAAATCACCTTTCACATGAATATTGTCAAGTTGATGGCAAAACAACACAAACACCATCACAACGACTTTGAACTTGACAGAAAAATCGAAAAAAAAATAATGTTTTTTTGCTAAAACGGCAAAAGTTGGGGTCCAATCAAAGTACTTTTGTGACGTTTTCCGACAAAAAACTCACGAACTTTCAATCGTCATTGCTAAGAGTATGAAATTACCTTTCACATGAATATTGTCAAGTTGATGGCAAAACAACACAAACACCATCAGAACGATAATGAACATGACTAACAAATCGAAAAAAAATAATGTTTTTTTGCTAAAACGGCAAAAGTTGGGGTCCAATCAAAGTAATATTGTGACGTTTTCCGACAAAAAACTCACGAACTTTCAATCATCATTGCAAAGAGTATGAAATTACCTTTTACATGAATATTGTCAAGTTGATGGCAAAACAACACAAACACCATCAGAACGATATTGAACATGACCGAAAAACGAAAAAAAATTAATGTTTTTTTGCTAAAACGGCAAAAGTTGGGGTCCAATCAAAATAATATTGCGACGTTTTCCCCCACAATATTGCCATTACTTTAATACTCATTGCAAACAGTATGAAATTACCTTTCACATGATCATTGTCAAGTGTGTGGCAAACTGCTACAAACACCATCAGAACGACTTTGAATTTGGCCGAAAAACCAAAAAGAGTTTTTGTGAACTTTGCTCAAACGTCAAAAACCGGGGTCCAATCAAAGTAATATTGCGAGATTTTCCGACAAAAAACTCACGAACTTTCAATCGTCATTGCAAAGAGTATGAAATTACCTTTCACATGAATATTGTCAAGTTGATGGCAAAACAACACAAACACAATCACAACGACTTTGAACTTGACTGAACAATCGAAAAAAAATAATGTTTTTTTGCTAAAACGGCAAAAGTTGGGGTCCAATGAAAGTACTTTTGTGACGTTTTCCGACAAAAACTCACGAACTTTCAATCGTCATTGCTAAGAGTATGAAATTACCTTTCACATGAATATTGTCAAGTTGATGGCAAAACAACACAAACACCATCAGAACGATTTTGAATACGACCGAAAAACGAAAAAAAAATAATGTTTTTTTGCTAAAACGGCAAAAGTTGGGGTCCAACCAAAGTACTTTTGTGACGTTTTCCGACAAAAACTCACGAACTTTCAATCGTCATTGCAAAGAGTATGAAATTACCTTTCACATGAATATTGTCAAGTTGATGGCAAAACAACACAAACACCATCAGAACGATATTGAACATGACTAAAAAATCGAAAAAATTAATGTTTTTTTGCTAAAACGGCAAAAGTTGGGGTCCAATCAAAGTACTTTTGTGACGTTTTCCGACAAAAAACTCACGAACTTTCAATCGTCATTGCTAAGAGTATGAAATTACCTTTCACATGAATATTGTCAAGTTGATGGCAAAACAACACAAACACCATCAGAACGATATTGAACATGACTAACAAATCGAAATAAAATAATGTTTTTTTGCTAAAACGGCAAAAGTTGGGGTCCAATCAAAGTACTTTTGTGACGTTTTCCGACAAAAAATTCACGAACTTTCAATCGTCATTGCAAAGAGTATGAAATTACCTTTCACATGAATATTGTCAAGTTGATGGCAAAACAACACAAACACCATCAGAACGACTTTGAACTTGACTGAACAATCAAAAAAAATAATGTTTTTTTGCTAAAACGGCAAAAGTTGGGGTCCAATCAAAGTACTTTTGTGACGTTTTCCGACAAAAAACTCACGAACTTTGAATCATCATTGCTAAGAGTATGAAATTACCTTTCACATGATCATTGTCAAGTTGATGGCAAAACAACACAAACACCATCACAACGATATTGAACATGACTAACAAATCGAAAAAATTAATGTTTTTTTGCTAAAACGGCAAAAGTTGGGGTCCAATCAAAGTAATATTTTGACGTTTTCCGACAAAAAACTCACGAACTTTCAATCATCATTGCTAAGAGTATGAAATTACCTTTCACATGAATATTGTCAAGTTGATGGCAAAACAACACAAACACCATCAGAACGATATTGAACATGACCAAAAAACGAAAAAAAAATAATGTTTTTTTGCTAAATCGGCAAAAGTTGGGGTCCAATCAAAGCACTTTTGCGACGTTTTCCCCCACAATATTGCCATTACTTTAATACTCATTGCAAACAGTATGAAATTACCTTTCACATGATCATTGTCAAGTGTGTGGCAAACTCCTACAAACACCAGCACAACGACTTTGAACTTGGCCGAAAAACCAAAAAGAGTTTTTGTGAATTTTGCTCAAACGTCAAAAACCGGGGTCCAATCAAAATAACATTGCGAGGTTTTCCGACAAAAAACTCACAAACTTTCAATCGTCATTGCAAACAGTATGAAACTACCTTTCACATGAATATTGTCAAGTTGATGGCAAAACAACACAAACACCATCACAACGACTTTGAATTTGACTGAACAATCGAAAAAAAATAATGTTTTTTTGCTAAAACGGCAAAAGTTGGGGTCCAATCAAAGTAATATTGCGAGATTTTCCGACAAAAAACTCACAAACTTTCAATCGTCATTGCAAAGAGTATGAAATTACCTTTCACATGAATATTGTCAAGTTGATGGCAAAACAACACAAACACCATCAGAACGATTTTGAATACGACCGAAAAACGAAAAAAAAATAATGTTTTTTTGCTAAAACGGCAAAAGTTGGGGTCCAATCAAAGTAATATTACGACGTTTTCCCCCACGAAATTACCATTACTTTAATACTCATTGCAAACAGTATGAAATTACCTTTCACATGATCATTGTCAAGTGTGTGGCAAACTGCTACAAACACCATCACAACGACTTTGAACTTGGCCGAAAAACCAAAAAAAGTTTTTGTGATTTTTGCTCAAACGTCAAAAATCGGGGTCCAATCAAAGTAATATTGCGGAGTTTTCCGACAAAAAACTCACGAACTTTCAATCGTCATTGCAAAGAGTATGAAATTACCTTTCACATGAATATTGTCAAGTTGATGGCAAAACAACACAAACACCATCAGAACGACACTGAACTTGACTGAAAAATCGAAAAAAAATAATGTTTTTTTGCTAAAACGGCAAAAGTTGGGGTCCAATCAAAGTAATAATACGACGTTTTCCCCCACGAAATTACCATTACTTTAATACTCATTGCAAACAGTATGAAATTACCTTTCACATGATCATTGTCAAGTGTGTGGCAAACTGCTACAAACACCATCAGAACGACTTTGAACTTGGCCGAAAAACTAAAAAAAGTTTTTGTGATTTTTGCTCAAACGTCATTAACCGGGGTCCAATCAAAATAACATTGCGAGGTTTTCCGACAAAAAACTCACGAACTTTCAATCGTCATTGCAAACAGTATGAAATTACCTTTCACATGAATATTGTCAAGTTGATGGCAAAACAACGCAAACACCATCACAACGACTTTGAACTTGACTGAACAATCGAAAAAAAATAATGTTTTTTTGCTAAAACGGCAAAAGTTGGGGTCCAATCAAAGTAATATTGTGACGTTTTCCGACAAAAAACTCACGAACTTTCAATCATCATTGCTAAGAGTATGAAATTACCTTTCACATGAATATTGTCAAGTTGATGGCAAAACAACACAAACACCATCAGAACAATTTTGAACATGACCGAAAAATGAAAAAAAAATAATGTTTTTTTGTTAAAACGGCAAAAGTTGGGGTCCAATCAAAGTAATATTACGACGTTTTCCCCCACAATATTGCCATTACTTTAATACTCATTGCAAACAGTATGAAATTACCTTTCACATGATAATTGTCAAGTGTGTGGCAAACTCCTACAAACACCATCAGAACGACTTTGAACTTGGCCGAAAAACCAAAAAGAGTTTTTGTGAATTTTGCTCAAACGTCAAAAACCGGGGTCCAATCAAAGTAATATTGCGAGATTTTCCGACAAAAAACTCACGAACTTTCAATCGTCATTGCTAAGAGTATGAAATTACCTTTCACATGAATATTGTCAAGTTGATGGCAAAACAACACAAACACCATCACAACGATTTTGAATACGACCGAAAAACGAAAAAAAATAATGTTTTTTTGCTAAAACGGCAAAAGTTGGGGTCCAATCAAAGTACTTTTGTGACGTTTTCCGACAAAAAACTCACGAACTTTCAATCGTCATTGCAAAGAGTATGAAATTACCTTTCACATGAATATTGTCAAGTTGATGGCAAAACAACACAAACACCATCAGAACGACACTGAACTTGACTGAAAAATCGAAAAAAAATAATGTTTTTTTGCTAAAACGGCAAAAGTTGGGGTCCAATCAAAGTAATATTACGACGTTTTCCCCCACGAAATTACCATTACTTTAATACTCATTGCAAACAGTATGAAATTACCTTTCACATGATCATTGTCAAGTGTGTGGCAAACTGCTACAAACACCATCAGAACGACTTTAAATTTGGCCGAAAAACCAAAAAAAGTTTTTGTGATTTTTGCTCAAACGTCAAAAACCGGAGTCCAATCAAAGTAATATTGCGAGGTTTTCCGACAAAAAACTCACAAACTTTCAATCGTCATTGCAAAGAGTATGAAATTACCTTTCACATGAATATTGTCAAGTTGATGGCAAAACAACACAAACACCATCAGAACGATTTTGAATACGACCGAAAAATCGAAAAAAAATAATGTTTTTTTGCTAAAACGGCAAAAGTTGGGGTCCAATCAAAGTAATAATACGACGTTTTCCCCCACGAAATTACCATTACTTTAATACTTATTGCAAACAGTATGAAATTACCTTTCACATGATCATTGTCAAGTGTGTGGCAAACTCCTACAAACACCATCAGAACGACTTTGAACTTGGCCGAAAAACCAAAAAAAGTTTTTGTGATTTTTGCTCAAACGTCAAAAACCGGGGTCCAATCAAAATAACATTGCGAAGTTTTCCGACAAAAAACTCACAAACTTTCAATCGTCATTGCAAACAGTATGAAACTACCTTTCACATGAATATTGTCAAGTTGATGGCAAAACAACGCAAACACCATCACAACGACTTTGAACTTGACTGAACAATCGAAAAAAAATAATGTTTTTTTGCTAAAACGGCAAAAGTTGGGGTCCAATCAAAGTACTTTTGTGACGTTTTCCGACAAAAAACTCACAAACTTTCAATCATCATTGCAAACAGTATGAAATTACCTTTCACATGATCATTGTCAAGTTGATGGCAAAACAACACAAACACCATCAGAACGATATTGAATATGACTAAAAAATCGAAAAAAAATAATGTTTTTTTGCTAAAACGGCAAAAGTTGGGGTCCAATCAAAGTACTTTTGTGACGTTTTCCGACAAAAAACTCACAAACTTTCAATCGTCATTGCAAAGAGTATGAAATTACCTTTCACATGAATATTGTCAAGTTGATGGCAAAACAACACAAACACCATCACAACGATATTGAACATGACTAAAAAATCGAAATAAAATAATGTTTTTTTGCTAAAACGGCAAAAGTTGGGGTCCAATCAAAGTACTTTTGTGACGTTTTCCGACAAAAAACTCAAGAACTTTCAATCATCATTGCTAAGAGTATGAAATTACCTTTCACATGATCATTGTCAAGTTGATGGCAAAACAACACAAACACCATCAGAACGATTTTGAATACGACCGAAAAACGAAAAAAAAATAATGTTTTTTTGTTAAAACGGCAAAAGTTGGGGTCCAATCAAAGTAATAATACGACGTTTTCCCCCACGAAATTACCATTACTTTAATACTCATTGCAAACAGTATGAAATTACCTTTCACATGATCATTGTCAAGTGTGTGGCAAACTGCTACAAACACCATCAGAACGACTTTGAACTTGGCCGAAAAACCAAAAAAAGTTTTTGTGATTTTTGCTCAAACGTCATTAACCGGGGTCCAATCAAAATAACATTGCGAGGTTTTCCGACAAAAAACTCACGAACTTTCAATCGTCATTGCAAACAGTATGAAACTACCTTTCACATGAATATTGTCAAGTTGATGGCAAAACAACGCAAACACCATCACAACGACTTTGAACTTGACTGAACAATCGAAAAAAAATAATGTTTTTTTGCTAAAACGGCAAAAGTTGGGGTCCAATCAAAGTAATATTGTGACGTTTTCCGACAAAAAACTCACGAACTTTCAATCATCATTGCAAAGAGTATGAAATTACCTTTCACATGAATATTGTCAAGTTGATGGCAAAACAACACAAACACCATCAGAACGATATTGAACATGACCGAAAAATGAAAAAAAAATAATGTTTTTTTGTTAAAACGGCAAAAGTTGGGGTCCAATCAAAGTAATATTACGACGTTTTCCCCCACAATATTGCCATTACTTTAATACTCATTGCAAACAGTATGAAATTACCTTTCACATGATCATTGTCAAGTGTGTGGCAAACTCCTACAAACACCATCAGAACGACTTTGAACTTGGCCGAAAAACCAAAAAAAGTTTTTGTGATTTTTGCTCAAACGTCATTAACCGGGGTCCAATCAAAGTAATATTGCGAGGTTTTCCGACAAAAAACTCACGAACTTTCAATCGTCATTGCAAACAGTATGAAATTACCTTTCACATGAATATTGTCAAGTTGATGGCAAAACAACACAAACACCATCAGAACGATTTTGAATACGACCGAAAAATCGAAAAAAATTAATGTTTTTTTGCTAAAACGGCAAAAGTTGGGGTCCAATCAAAGTAATAATACGACGTTTTCCCCCACGAAATTACCATTACTTTAATACTTATTGCAAACAGTATGAAATTACCTTTCACTTGATCATTGTCAAGTGTGTGGCAAACTGCTACAAACACCATCAGAACGACTTTGAACTTGGCCGAAAAACCAAAAAAAGTTTTTGTGATTTTTGCTCAAACGTCAAAAACCGGGGTCCAATCAAAATAACATTGCGAAGTTTTCCGACAAAAAACTCACAAACTTTCAATCGTCATTGCAAACAGTATGAAACTACCTTTCACATGAATATTGTCAAGTTGATGGCAAAACAACGCAAACACCATCACAACGACTTTGAACTTGACTGAACAATCGAAAAAAAATAATGTTTTTTTGCTAAAACGGCAAAAGTTGGGGTCCAATCAAAGTACTTTTGTGACGTTTTCCGACAAAAAACTCACAAACTTTCAATCATCATTGCAAACAGTATGAAATTACCTTTCACATGATCATTGTCAAGTTGATGGCAAAACAACACAAACACCATCAGAACGATATTGAACATGACTAAAAAATCGAAAAAAAATAATGTTTTTTTGCTAAAACGGCAAAAGTTGGGGTCCAATCAAAGTACTTTTGTGACGTTTTCCGACAAAAAACTCACAAACTTTCAATCGTCATTGCAAAGAGTATGAAATTACCTTTCATATGAATATTGTCAAGTTGATGGCAAAACAACACAAACACCATCAGAACGATATTGAACATGACTAACAAATCGAAATAAAATAATGTTTTTTTGCTAAAACGGCAAAAGTTGGGGTCCAATCAAAGTACTTTTGTGACGTTTTCCGACAAAAAACTCAAGAACTTTCAATCATCATTGCTAAGAGTATGAAATTACCTTTCACATGATCATTGTCAAGTTGATGGCAAAACAACACAAACACCATCAGAACGATTTTGAATACGACCGAAAAACGAAAAAAAAATAATGTTTTTTTGTTAAAACGGCAAAAGTTGGGGTCCAATCAAAGTAATAATACGACGTTTTCCCCCACGAAATTACCATTACTTTAATACTCATTGCAAACAGTATGAAATTACCTTTCACATGATCATTGTCAAGTGTGTGGCAAACTGCTACAAACACCATCAGAACGACTTTGAACTTGGTCGAAAAACCAAAAAAAGTTTTTGTGATTTTGCTCAAACGTTAAAAACCGGGGTCCAATCAAAGTAATATTGCGAGGTTTTCCGACAAAAAACTCACAAACTTTCAATCGTCATTGCAAACAGTATGAAATTACCTTTTACATGAATATTGTCAAGTTGATGGCAAAACAACACAAACACCATCACAACGACTTTGAACTTGACTGAACAATCGAAAAAAATTAATGTTTTTTTTGCTAAAACGGCAAAAGTTGGGGTCCAATCAAAGTACTTTTGTGACGTTTTCCGACAAAAAACTCACGAACTTTCAATCGTCATTGCAAACAGTATGAAATTACCTTTCACATGAATTATCACCATTTCAATTGAGCTCTGTCTGTTGTGTACCACCATTTTTCAATGTGCGTTAAAACAAAAAATAATTTGCAATTATTCACTTAATTCGCAATTTTTTCTGCTTTATAATCAAGTGTTTATTAACTTACGTAATTTTATTAACTTCTGATCTATATACCATATCACACTTAATTTATTAGTAGGTGGTCGCTTGAATAGAAGACCTGTCCGGTCCTTTCGCGACTTTCCTTTGCCCAGTTTGCCAACGGAGTTGTATTATCAAAGGGGAACTGAAGTGCAAAATTTTTTTTCTAAAGGTGATAAAAAACACGACAAATTGAAAAATGATAAACTTGTTAAAAGTGTTTAAATGCTTTTAGTTAAGGAAAAATCGGCGTTTAAAAGTTAATACGATTTCTCATAAGTGTACGTTTTACGCATTGATGCTTGAAAAAGTTACAGCCGCGATGTTCGGCCTTTGGTTAGACAGAGAGATTTCGGCTGTCGAACACTGCCGTCGCAACTTTTTTACACATCAATGCGTGAAATATATACACTCATGAGAAATCACATTAAATTTTGAACGCCGATTTTTTGTTAACTAAAAGCATTTAAAAACTTTTAATGTCATTTTTGACTTTATCGAGTTTTTTAATACCTTTAGTAAAAAAATATTTTTGCACTTCAGTTCCCCTTTAAGCAATAAGCATGCTTCTATTTTATCCAAACCTTAACTTTTTGTTTCATATTTACTGTTTAAACTTACGTTTTGTTATTGTGGTACTTTCACTTGTTGGCGAAAATGCGCTTTTGCGTTCTAGCATGAAATAAACTTGTTTGATTGATTGATTAGTTCGACTACAAAAATATTTTTTATTTTAATAGCCAAAAATTCGCAAATGGAACGACAGGTAGTAGTAGGCCTACTGTGTTTGGCTTCGCGAAAATCTGCCGAGTTGACCACAATTGTGAGCAATATCTTTGCTGCGGGGTCATGATCAGGGCCCCTGGGAAGACATATACTTCGGTTTCCCCTTTTGTCGTGTCGACCTTTTTTTAAAAAATCATTAGATTAAGTGTTTGGAAGTGAATTGAAGCATATTTCGTTATGTATACCTCCTCTCATAATCTTCGTAATGCGCGACCGAAATTTTAAGATATTCCTTCGATTGTAAACTTCGTGAGACATCTCTATTGTAAATCCTAATTAAAAATCGTATTTTTTAAATTGTGAGCATTCATGCGTTTACCGATATGAAGTTAATGGTTACTGCATGTACATTGCACTACTTTAAAATAAGGCACACAACAAGCAGACTACTGGAGTAGGGTAGTATGCTAAATCCCTGTAGCAGTGAGATGACTACCGTATTTGCTCGTTTTGTAGCCCGGGCCCTTATTTTTTTCAACCAAACTCACTACCTAGCCTTTATTCAAACGGGCTCTTATTCAAGCACGGGCGCTTGTTACTTTCAAAGTAAAATTGTGCACAAAATTTTTTCTGTCATCGGCCATCATGTGGGGTTCAATATTCTGAATGAATGATTGGTAGACAAATGGCAGCCTTTTATACTATCAGTTCTTCGCTTTTGGCAGGAAAGTCTGCTTTGTGTTACGTAATTAATGCTATCTGTTATCTATCTTCTCATCTACCAGCGCTTAAAATTTAACAGCGGTGTGACAAAAGCGCTTCTTATTTCGTAGCGTTCTCTACCACTGAAAAATCAGCATTTTTACCTCGGGCGGACCCTTATTTTATTTAGGCCCTTATTTAAGCACGGGCCCTTATTTATTTTTATGTTCTGTTCACCCGGGCAACTTTTCAAACGGGTCTTTAATTAAGATCGGGCGGTAAAACGAGCATATACGGTAAACTCATGGGTGGCTGCTAGACTCAGAGCCGTATTTGCCGCCTCCTAAACCCCCCAATCGAAGAAGGTACGCTGCCCAAAAGGTCTTAACGGACGCAAAGTTGCATCAATTCAAAAACGAAATTTTGCTTTGCGAATTGCGTTGAATGGGTTTTTTTGCGCTCATAATCTATTGTTCAATTTTCAGAGTCTTCGCTATCGGTTTCTTTTAAATAACGTCATAAACTGCGTAATAATGTTATAAAAAATACAGTGTGTGCGAAAGTGCGCGTAGGACTTAAAAATGGAGGCCCATACAGAGTTGGATCCAATTAATTTTGAATTTAAATTCATTTATTAAAAAATAAAGATATTCAAAATCATTTACACCTTATGAACAGACATAAAATTTTATTCTCCTATTACGAAAAAGCGACGGGGCGCTATACCAGCTGGTTTTAGAAGTTGCCGGCCCTCCGTCTGTCACATTTAGATGGTAAATTCCTGTATAGCGCCTTACACAACGACACAACAAGCGAACTTGCCGGCTTTGGTCAAGTTCAAAGTCGTTCTGATGATGTTTGTGTTGTTTTGCCATCAACTTGACAATGGTCATGTGAAAGGTAATTTCATACTCTTTGCAATGATGATTGAAAGTTTGTGAGTTTTTTGTCGGAAAACGTCGCAAAAGTACTTTGATTGGACCCCGGTTTTTGACGTTTCAACAAAAAACGCATAGTTTTTTTTTTGGTTTTTCGGCCAAGTTCAAAGTCGTTCTGATGGTGTTTGTAGCAATTTGCCACACACTAAACAATCATCAAATGAAAAGTAATTTCATACTCTATGGAATGATTATTAAAGTAATGGCAATATCGTGAGGGAAAACGTCGCAATAGTACTTTGATTGGACCCCAACTTTTGCCGTTTTAGCGAAAAAACAAAATTTCTTTTCGTTTTTCGGTCAAGTTCAAAGTCGTTCTGATGGCGTTCGTGTTGTTTTGCCATCAACTTGACAATTATCATGTGAAATTAGCTCAGTTGCTAAACGCACGCTCTAGGTGCAGGAAGTCTGGGGTTCGATTCCCGGACCGGTCAAATCGGCACAGTGTCGCCAACAGCTCGCCACCATTACGACGTTTCTTCGGAGCTGTGTAGCCCAGGCGCTAAGCCGCGGAAATGGGCACCGCCACTCGTTACACGCTTCGGTGAAATATCGCAAGTATAATGATGATTTGATTTTGATTATGATTCGCAATAAGTATTAAACCAATCACAATATTGTGGGGGAAAACGTCACAAAAGTACTTTTAATAGACCCCAACTTTTGCCGTTTTAGCAAAAAAACATTAAATTCATTTTGGCTTTTCAGTCAAGTTCAAAGTCGTTCTGATGGTGTTTGCGGTGTTTTGCCATCAACTTGACAATATTCATAGGAAAAGTAATTTCATACTCTTTGCAATTAGTATTAAAGTAATGTCAATATTATAAGGGGAAAACGTCGTAGTAGTACTTTGATTGGACCCCAACTTTTGCCGATTTGGCAAAAAAACATTAATTTTTTTTTCGTTTTTCGGTCGTATTCAAAATCGTTCTGATGGTGTTTGTGTTGTTTTGCCATCAACTTGACAATATTCATGTGAAAGGTAATTTCATACTGTTTGCAATGACGATTAAAAGTTCGTGAGTTTTTTGTCGGAAAACGTCACAATATTACTTTGATTGGACCCCAACTTTTGCCGTTTTAGCAAAAAAACATTATTTTATTTCGATTGTTCAGTCAAGTTCAAAGTCGTTCTGATGGTGTTTGTAGCAGTTTGCCACACACTTGACAATGATCATGTGAAAGGTAATTTCATACTGTTTGCAATGAGTATTAAAGTAATGGTAATTTCGTGGGGGAAAACAACGTATTATTACTTTGATTGGACCCCAACTTTTGCCGTTTTAGCAAAAAAACATTATTTTTTTTCGATTTTTCGGTCGTATTCAAAATCGTTCTGATGGTGTTTGTGTTGTTTTGCCATCAACTTGACAATGATCATGTGAAAGGTAATTTCATACTGTTTGCAATGATGATTGAAAGTTCGTGAGTTTTTTGTCGGAAAACGTCACAAAAGTACTTTGATTGGACCCCAACTTTTGCCGTTTTAGCAAAAAAACATTATTTTTTTCGATTGTTCAGTCAAGTTCAAAGTCGTTGTGATGGTGTTTGTGTTGTTTTGCCATCAACTTGACAATATTCATGTGAAAGGTAATTTCATACTCTTTGCAATGACGATAAAAAGTTCGTGAGTTTTTTGTCGGAAAACGTCACAATATTACTTTGATTAGACCCCAACTTTTGCCGTTTTAGCAAAAAAACATTAATTTTTTTCGATTGTTCAGTCAAGTTCAAAGTCGTTGTGATGGTGTTTGTGTTGTTTTGCCATCAACTTGACAATATTCATGTGAAAGGTAATTTCATACTCTTTGCAATGACGATTGAAAGTTCGTGAGTTTTTTGTCGGAAAACCTCGCAATGTTATTTTGATTGGACCCCGGTTAATGACGTTTCAGCAAAAATCACAAAAACTTTTTTTGGTTTTTCGGCCAAATTCAAAGTCGTTCTGATGGTGTTTGTAGCAATTTGCCACACACTTGACAATGATCATGTGAAAGGTAATTTCATACTGTTTGCAATGAGTATTAAAGTAATGGTAATTTCGTGGGGGAAAACGTCGTATTATTACTTTGATTGGACCCCAACTTTTGCCGTTTTAACAAAAAAACATTAATTTTTTTTCGTTTTTCGGTCGTATTCAAAATCGTTCTGATGGTGTTTGTGTTGTTTTGCCATCAACTTGACAATGATCATGTGAAAGGTAATTTCATACTGTTTGCAATGATGATTGAAAGTTCGTGAGTTTTTTGTCGGAAAACGTCACAAAAGTACTTTGATTGGACCCCAACTTTTGCCGTTTTAGCAAAAAAACATTATTTTTTTCGATTGTTCAGTCAAGTTCAAAGTCGTTGTGATGGTGTTTGTGTTGTTTTGCCATCAACTTGACAATATTCATGTGAAAGGTAATTTCATACTGTTTGCAATGACGATTGAAAGTTCGTGAGTTTTTTGTCGGAAAACCTCGCAATGTTATTTTGATTGGACCCCGGTTTTTGACGTTTGAGCAAAATTCACAAAAATTTTTTTGGTGTTTCGGCCAAGTTCAAAGTCGTTCTGATGGTGTTTGTAGCAGTTTGCCACACACTTGACAATGATCATGTGAAAGGTAATTTCATACTGTTTGCAATGAGTATTAAAGTAATGGTAATTTCGTGGGGGAAAACGTCGCAATATTACTTTGATTGGACCCCAACTTTTGCCGTTTTAGCAAAAAAACCATTGATTTTTTTTCGTTTTTCGGTCGTATTCAAAATCGTTCTGATGGTGTTTGTGTTGTTTTGCCATCAACTTGACAATATTCATGTGAAAGGTAATTTCATACTGTTTGCAATGATGATTGAAAGTTCGTAAGTTTTTTGTCGGAAAACGTCACAAAAGTACTTTGATTGGACCCCAACTTTTGCCGTTTTAGCAAAAAAACATTATTTTTTTTCGATTGTTCAGTCAAGTTCAAAGTCGTTGTGATGGTGTTTGTGTTGTTTTGCCATCAACTTGACAACATTCATGTGAAAGGTGATTTGCTCTAGATTTAACATTACATAAGGTAAAAAGTAATTTCATGTTTTTCAGGATGATTTTTTTGGAAATGTTGATTTCGTTGGGGAATATGTAGCAGTATTATTATTTTTGGACGTTTCATCTTATTTTTAGTAGCGTGCATGCTTAATCGCTTTAATGAGCTTGTATTGCGGTTCAAGTTCAGACAGTTATTTTTAGACTGGATGAGCTTGCCGCTTGTGCATGCTTAATTGAGCCTGTGTTGCGGTTCAATTTCAGACAGTTATTAATAGACAGAATGCGCTTGCCGTTTTTTAATTTTGCATACGGCACGTTTGCGCTTGCCGCTCGTTAGTTTTGCACACGACACGCTTTTTTTCTTTTTTTTTTCGATTCTCTCGTTTATTCTGCCAGAATTATAGTGGTCCACCAACCAGGTGACAAAGCGTTTGTGATTGCGCAACAGCTGAGCTGAATGCTGATACAAGAGAACCAGAGATGAGCAAAATCGGAGTCGGAGCTGGAGCCGGAGTCTGGCACTTTTTTTCGGAGTCGGAGTTGGAGTCGGAGTCAAATATTTTTGAAACTTAGGAGCCGGAGTCGGAGTGGTTTTTGTACAGTAGTTTGGCACAAGAAAGTGTGTTCTGACTTGTTGTTTACCCGTAGCCGGGTACCACTTTTATGTATGGCTATTTATTTATTTATTTATATGCTAACACTTTATTATGCAGTACCGGTATATCAGTTTTCTTCATTAGGCAATGACTGATGATAAGGCCTACTGTGCAGTGGCGGTTTTAGGGGGAGGGGAGATGTGGGGGACGCATCCCCCGACCAGACCATTAGAAGATTGAAAAAACTTGTAACATCTTTCATTTTTTTCTAAAATATAATCACTTAATGAGTTAATGTGCTCAGTGGCGGCTATGGAGGGGGGTAGGGTAAGGGATGCATCACCACCAGACCATTAAACTTAGAAGATTAAAAAACTTGTAGCATTTTTCATTTATTATTACATATAATCATTTAACAGTAGTACCGGTAATAGTAGTTGTTTTTTATTCAACGACCAGCAAAGCAATTAAAATACCGGTAACACAGTAACACAAAAATGGCCGATAAGTGGGTTGCAGCGACAAAACGAATGTCGTTAAAACATGCAAAATATTACCCTAAATAGTACCAAAATTAAAAATTAAATGAGCATGGTCGCTGCACCCGAAATGAGCATGGTCGCTACACCCGATGAGCGTAGTCGCTGCACCTGAGTTAATGTGCTTCTTTGACGGAAAATGTATTGAAGGGAAATGTGACCACGCATTTGAGCATACCCGCAGCGATCTTCGGCCTTGTTGTCAAAAATATGTTACCGGTAGGCCTAATATATTGAAACTTTTGTAGTAGAGTGTAGCAGTAAGCGCAACGCAGCAGGCGGTTTATTACATTACTACATCCACAATTCAATAGTGTTGTTTCACAAAGCGCAGTTACATTAGTACAGAAAGCTCGGCAGTTTGCTTTCATTCTTTAGTTTCGTTGGTTTGCGAATACATAGTAGGCTATGGCTAGTGCCTAGTAGCTCAAAGTCTCAAACTTGTTAAGAAAACGAAAGACTATAACCGAGTACTTTTCAGTTTTTCAGCAAAGAAAAGTAATGCAGTCGCAGAAAACGAACCACACAATCAGTGTATAATTCGATAGTAGTCGTTGAGGAGAGAGAGAGAGTGTCAAGGACTCTAGGTCAAGAGGATTCTACTGTAAAAATTGTATCTAGACTGCACCAAAAGTCCAAAATGCGTATTTTTAAGTGTTCTTTTGCAAAATGTTTCCAGGGGAGCTTACCCCCGGACCTCTTAGAAAGGGTTGTGCTTTCGGCACTTCCTCTAATGCAATTTGTGACGTCACAATATTTTTATCCGCCATTTTGTGCTCCCCCACCGGACTTTGCTGGAACCGCCACTGCTACAACTGTGTATGGTACCACTTGCTAATCACATGGCTTTCGTGAGACTGCATGCAGTGATCCAAATTTCAGTAGGTTACAACATTACCAGCGGACAGTAGGCCTAGGCCTAAAGTAGTTTTAATACCGGTACCTAGTAGACATAGAAAAGGCAAGTCTTTGGCAGCCGGTAATCATTAACTACTACAGACTACCGTACCTTGTATGGTAGTTTATGTTATCTGTATGAACAAAAATTGCATTAGCACTAGGCCTGTAGGCTGCAGTATCCTACCGTACATTATTGTCAATTATTTTGTTGCAGTTAGCTAGGCTCTGGGCTACTCGCGGCGGTAGCAAACCATAAGTTGTGATGAATTTTGAAAGCGGTGAAATATTGAAGTTGTTACAATCGGGTAAAATTAAAAAAGAATCAAACAGTGGAGCAAAGAGTGATATATGGAACAGTGTTTACTTTTTAAACTTTTCTGAGATCAATGGTTACAGTGGGTATGTGTTTTGCAAATACTGTGAACAAGCGCTGAAGCATAACAAGAAAAAAAGTGGCACTAGTCATATAAGAGAACATCTGGTGAAAAGGTGCAAACCAGCTGGTTCTACGAAAAAAGGTGCTGGTCAATTTACAAATTCTAAATTAACTTCTTTTTTTCCTGTCGAGTCCAAGTCAATACCGAAAGCAGCCCGAAGCCAGGTTTTGGAATCAAGCGTTGCATATGTTGTCAAAGACATGAAGCCTTTTTCTTCAATCGAAGGAACTGGTTTTATCCAATTAGCCAACACTTTAATAGAGATAGGAGCAAAGCATGGAAAAATGGACGCATCACAACTTCTTCCTTCTCGCTTTACTTTGAAGCGGCATGTTGACCAAAGATCTAAAGTCTTCAAAAGCCAACAGATCGATTTAGTGAAGAGCGCTTTGCAACGGTATGGGTCCATCGGCATAACCACAGATCTATGGACCGACTTGTTACTTCGCCATTTCTTGTCAATAACCATTCATTTTGTTAATACTACTAATTTGGACTTGGAATCATTTGTACTGTGCGTGGAACAGTTTATAGAGGAGGAAAAAACAGGTGCTAACATCAGGAGATTTATCGAGAATGTTTTAACAAGGTTTGGTTTAACCAATGAAATGATTTTGAAAAACTGCTATTTTGTGACCGATAATGGTGCTAATATGAAGGTGGCTCTGGTGCCTTACCAGCGAATTCCCTGTGCATGTCGCATGTTGGCGACTGTTGTTCGACATATATTACAACTCCAATCGGAAAGCAGTGTGTTGGTGTCATGCAAAGGTCCAGAAGATGAAGAATTTGTTCGTAATATTCAATCCACCATTTCAACTGTCAAGGGCTGTGTAAAGTATTTTAAAAAAAGTGGATTAAATTGCAAGCTAAAGAAGTCATTAAAACAGAGCAATGATACTCGCTGGAATTCGATTTTGGAAATACTCTGTTCTGTGTTGAATGCCAGAGAAGAAATACACAATCTGTTGGAAGAAAAGGATCAGTTGAGTCGGATTGAAAATTTAGATTGGAGTGTTGTCAGCATTCTGGTTGAACGCTTGAAACCATTCGAATCGGCCACTAAACAACTCGAAGGTGAGCGCTTCCCCACCATTCAAAAAGTTTTTCTGTGCTACACTATGCTGAAAAGGGAATTGCAGATTTCTCCTACAGATTCAACTTTCGTCAAGTTCATCAAAAAGAGAGGATTCAGCTGCTTGACTACAAAGTTCACTATTTCAGACTTGCACCTGCTTGGACTTTTTGTCCATCCGAAGTTCAAATCTTTAGTTCCTCCGGCACCCGCTAAGCGTGATGATGTGCACAACCTTGCTCGAAGCCTTGTGTATAATATTTCTTTATTCATTGCAAGTGATCAAGAACCTGGTTGTTCTACTAGTGATCATGTTTATGTGCAGCCTGCCAGTAAACAGAGAAAAATCAACTTAGACGACGAATTTCTGCACTGGCAAGACACTAATGCAAAAGATAGCGAACACGATGAAGTCAAGTCTTACATTAAAGCAACTTTCGACGCATTACAGAACCATGAATCCTTTTACGAAAGTGGAGATTTTAATGTGCTGGCATTCTGGTCCAACAACGCTGTGCAAAAGCAGTTTCCAAAGCTTAGTAGAGTTGCTTTGGGTGTTTTAACGATTCCTGCGTCAAGTTCACCGAGCGAACGTGCATTCAGTGCTTGTGGGCATACACTGTCGAAAAAACGTGCTCGACTGTCAGCTGAATCGCTAGACTCACTTGTCGTCTTAAAGTCGTCTAAGAACCTGTAATGTTAACTGTGGTACACTAAGCACATTATGAACAAACTATGAACACGAGTTCAACTTTCAAACTTGTTTTGAACGTTTTTTATGCTGTTTTCATGCTCGTTTAGTATCGAACGATCTTGTGTGCAGAACTGGGACAGTGGGACATGAGATATATTAATACGATAACCAGTTTTCCCCCTGGAATTTTGCCCATTGCAAATTGCTCTATTTAACAACTATCAATGAGATTTTGCCCTAAAAATTTCCATTATTTTGCCCTCGATATACTTAAACTACCAGTATTAACCATACAATAATTGCAAAATTTTTGCATAAATCTCTTAGTCACGAAATGTTAAGTGCAAAATTTACCCAAAAAATTTCGCATTTTTCGCAAATTTCTGTCTGTTATTATTCATTAATTTTCTATTTGTTATATTGTGTCTGTTATTATTCATTTTCGACATTATTATTTTCTGTGTCTGTTTGAGTACACTGACAGCAAATTAACTTAACTAGAATGTGCACTTTGTGCAGTAATGATGTACCGGCTTAGTTTTATGGTATCGGCTCTAAATGCTGGTATTGAAATCAGCTTAAAATGTGATATTATTGGTATGAAATGAATCTCTACTAGAAGGCTTGATATGCCATTGTTTTCTTTGTCCCAAATTTCTTGCGTATATACTTGTATTTAAATTAGTGCTTCAGAGAAAGGTGCACTATGTGTCTCTCCACAGTACTTTCACTTTTGCTTACATTGAACAGTTAGAAGCTCTGCTTGACACAGACACACAATACAGATTTATGCCACTGCTGTACATTAAGTGTTATGCTTTTTTCAGGTACAATATCTAGTATGGTCAGATTGTAGGTTATAAATTATGAGGGAACATGATGTGCAATAATGGTAGTTTTTTTTTGGAAGAAAGAGGTTGCTTTAACAGGTTTGGGCTCTGCAGCAACCAAGCAAGTATTAATTTATCTGATTTTAACCAGTCTATGTACGGTAGTAGATATTAGCCTACGGCTCGGTAAATAATGATTTTTAGTCCATCTTTGCTGTGAGTGGTGTTAAATATCGAGTTATCCACTCCTGACTTCATCTCTAGTATTCAGAATTTCGATCATCAATGATATTTCGGAGTCGGAGTTTGCATTCTCAAATTTTTCGGAGTCGAAGTAGGAGTCGGAGTCTAATAGCTCGGAGTAGGAATAGGAGTCGGAGTTAAAAAAAGTGACTCCGCTCATCTCTGAAGAGAACAGCAAGCTTCCGTTTCTCCGTTCCACGGATATTCGGATCGGAGCATTGTTGGTGGAAATCGAACAAATATATAGCTTTGCGCGTAGATTCTACACTTCACTCTCTGCACTCAGTGTTTGGAACGAAAATCAAATCAGTTATTGCTTGAAAGTGTTAAAACTGTGGTTAAAACCCTTTAGGAGAACCAGAAACGTTAGGTCATTAAAGCAAAGATTACCCTTGAGTAATTATCGCTACGTAATTTATTTGATATCGTGAAAATTACGTGCACGTGGAACGTGGAAATTATGAAAAGCCATTTGGGTCAAGAAAGTTTGTAATGTCGAGAAGCACAAGGAAAGACGGCTGAGCGAAAAAGCAGAAACATGCAATTAATGAATGATTCAGCGATTGCAAAAAAACAGCGTACGTCTTGTACTTTTTGGCGTCAGGAAATTTTGGCATTAAGAACGATTGAAATGAATACCGGTAACCATTTTTTCTTCAAACTTAATTCCGTAAGAACAAACTGTGGAAAGAAATACTTAAAATTTTTTGGAGTTAAAACAGGGACGCATTGGCAATTTTTTTCTAGCCGGAACGCAAGCGCAAAACGTAATATGTCCAAGTTTTGTGACATCATCACATTTTTGTCCTCATTTTATGATAAGTTATTATGAAATGCTGTCCTGCGGCTGAGTGACATACCTACCACTACAAGCGATAGGAGATGCGAAAAAGCAGAATGATTGTCTGGTGGATACAGCGTTGCATTGGTACCGGAATGGCAATCCGGTTCAAGATAAAGCTGCCGAAACGGCGTTTCGGTCAGCCAGCTATGCTATTTCGTTTGTTGGTTTGATAATATATTGCGTTACGCTCCGTGTTTTATCCTGTGTTTAGATTATTTCATTGTTCCTTGCCTCTACGTTTTCGTTTCTACGTTACGTAACGTTTTCGTACTTATTGGCATTATATCGCCGAGAGGTTGTAGTGACGATTCGTATAGGCCTACCCACAATCAATCAATCAGTCACATTTCTCAATCAATCAATTTTCTGGACTCGCTTATCCTTGGGGGGTCGCGGGGGCAGCAGCTCAAGTTGGAGCCTCCAAGCATCTCGATCCTCTGCAACAAAGGATAGATGCTCTGCTGGGATGCCAAGGCGAGACCAACTAAGATCTTCTACGTAATCTCGCCATCGAGTTCTGGGACGGCCTCTAGGCCTTCGACCAATCGGTGTTGAACAGAGCAGTTTTTTGGCTGTTCTTTCCTGGGACATTCGTGTCACATGTCCATACCAACGCAGTTGCGATCTTTCTAGTCGGAGAAGCAGCGATTCGATGTTTAGAGATTCACGAATATCTGCACTTTTAACCTTGTCCAACAAGGTCAAACCGCTAATTCTTCGCAAGAATCCCATTTCGGCTGCTTGAACTCGAGACCTCACTTTCTCATTCATGATCCAACACTCATGGCCATAAGTCAAAATAGGAACATAGACCGATCTGAAAATGGATAGCTTTGCCTTGGTGCAAAGCTCCCGTTTCAGTACCACAGATCGGTGGAGCTGGCGCATTACTGCACTTGCTTTTCCGATGCGGATATCCAATTCGCTATTTTGTCTGCCGTCACTTGTGAATGAGACGCCGAGGTACTTGAATTTCTCTGACTGTTTTAGTGTTACTCCATCAATTTGGAGAGAGCACTGCTTTGGTTGTCTGGACAGGCACATGGTTTCTGTTTTTGTTGAACTGATTTTCATTCCGGCATCAGAGCATGCATCCGAAAACCTGTCAAGAGCTTTCTGGAGACCATTTTGGGTAGAGTCGAGTAGCACGAGATCATCTGCAAATAACAGACGTTGTACAGTGCATTCACCGATCTTTACTCCGCCACAAGACTCACTGTTCTTAACTATTCTATCCATATAAATAAGGAACAGAATAGGTGAAAGAGAGCAGCCTTGCCGTAGTCCCACACTTACTCTGAAAGGTTTCGTCGTTGCGCTGTTAACACGAACACAGATCTCGGAATGCATGTACAGCGACTTAATGGCAGTTAGTAACTGGCCATCAATGCCATACTGCAACAGCACCGCCCAAAGCTTGTCTCTAGGAATGCGATCATATGCTTTTTCAAGATCAACAAAACATGCATTGACCTCTTTTGCATATTCCCACGACTTCTCAAAGATTTGCTGCAAGGCAAAGATCTGATCCATTGTGCTTCGGCCAGGACGAAATCCACACTGAGCATCTGTTAGTTTAGGCTCGACTATTTTACGGCATTTCTTTTCAAGGCATTTGGCATAGACCTTACCCGGGACACTGATGAGAGATATGCCCCTATAATTGGTGCATTTTCTCTTGTCTCCTTTCTTGTGGATAGGTATTATCACACTAGTTTGCCATTGCTTTGGTGCTTGCCCAGTACTACACGCCACCTTCTATTTAGTCAAAATCATGATAACAACACCAAACAATTTAACAATGAGCATAAAAGATTAGTGATATGACAGGGAATCGCGATGGGACGCAGGGTCTTCAGGTCAAGCGATTCCTGAAAATCAAATTATCGAAAAAAAGCTCAAAAGGAGTGTTTATTTATTTTATTTACGTTCTAATGTAGTTTAGTTAACCTCAATAATTTGAAAGAAAAAGAAAAACTTATCCTCAAAAAGTAATCAAGTACTACAACGATTTAGCTCTTGTGCTTCAATAATATTGCCTTCAGTGGTGTAAAAAGTAGTCCAGAATAGAGATGGCATGGGCCGCTAAGAGACCCGCCAACGAGCCGTTAACCGGTCTTTTTATTGGTCCGCTAACGGCCCAGTTCTATGTTTGTTTATTACTGGGCCGCTAACGAGCCGCTAACACTTTTTGAGATCCCTTTGGGCAGGGGCGGATCCAGGGGGGGATGCTTCCCCCCACCAGCCATTTTCAACAATGCTTTGAATAAATAAAGTTTTTTTATAATTTCGAACCTCTTCATAACCATGGGTGCAAATCCATGGAGGAATGTATCCCCCCCAACAATCCGGCAGCATCCTCCCCAATATTTTCATGTCCCAAAACTAGGCATCAGCGAACGTGATGACCTTTTTTTTGGTCTTTACTTCATTTTGGGCAAAAAATTGGGCATCTGGGAACGTTATGACCTTTTTATTTTGGTCTTCACTTCATTTTGGGCAAAAAATTGGACATCGGCAGACGTGTCAATTTTGCTAAATCATCCCCCCCAATATCGAAAAATGGTCGATTTTGCTAAATCATTTTCCCTAGTGCTCAACATAAATTTGCACCCCTGTTCATAACAGTAAACCTTAGTCGTCTTATGTACGCATAATCGAAACTGTGCTTACAAAATGCATCATATTTGATGAAGCACTCAAAGTTAGGGGCCAAAAATATGAACAAACTGTGCCTGAAAATTGTTCGAAAACCGCTAAAGTGACCATTACAGTATGCGAATTTTCAATATTTTTCCGGGGGAGCATGCCCCCGGACCCCCCTAGAGTCGTTTTTGTTACTTAAGTTGCTTGAAATTAACTCTGCCGGGAAACAACTGAGCTTCAAAAAGTGACGAAATTTGGTGCCCTCTTCCTGAAAAAAATTCTAAATACGCCCCTGACATGAAGCATTTTGAAAGGGCTTATTTACGCCCGTTTCCGGGTCTAAACATCTTTGTATTTAGTTAACATTCAACCTAATTTAAAATCACATCCCCCCCACTAAAACTTTCTGGATCCGCCCCTGCCTTTGGGTTTGATTAAAGGTTCATAAAAAGAATGGGCTTTGGGCGGGCTGGGCTTTATTTTTGGTGGGAGTTGCCGAGTCGGTTACGGTTACTGGGCCGGAGGTTCCGGGCCGTGGGCGGTCCGGGCCTCAAAAAAGTAAGCCCGAGCCATCTTTAGTCCAGAAATCTAGTTAAGCAAAAGTAGTGTTACTGATGGCGGAAACTACTTGAAGATGGGTAGAAAGTAGGGGATGTAAAAAGTAACTAAGTAAAAGTAAAAAGTACCAGCAATTTGAAGTTACTTAAATAAAAAGAAGCGTTTGCAAAACCAAGGCCATAAAGCTGATCTTTGACAAAAGATAATTTGCTCACTTCCAAACTTGACCTATATTTTGCCGATGCGTAAGTATATTTAGCACATTTATTTGACGAAAATAAAAAAGTGGTGTGTGTCATGATCTGCAAAATGCAACCTCATTGTCCACGCCAAACACAAACAACAAAAGACCACTTAATATCACGAAATTGTAAAACTTATGTAAATATTTAAATCAGAAGCATTTAAATTAGTTGCATTAAATTGGTAGCATTTAATGCTACTGTTTTGCTCTGATTTTTTATCATCGAGCTCTCTTTGCAGGAAATTTACATCACAATTACTATATTTAAATTAAAACAATACACCTAATGCTAATGTAGCCAATTTTATTATCAATTATCAAGCATGATTATTTATCATTTGCGTGATACATTGCTTAATATTAACTACTCATAATTTTTAAAGCCACTTTAAGTAGCGTTACATTCTGATTGAACTACGTAAGTAAAAGTTTACAGAAGCATATAGTCGAAATTTAAATTACTTAAGTAAGTACTAGTTATCAAGCAATAATACTTAAGTAGTTTACTTAAGTAAAACCACTTCGTTACTTTACACCACTGATAATATATATCTGTATTTCAATGTTACAGTAAATTGTAATTTACAAACCTTAGCTCTTTATGTTTTTTAATAAACTTATGATAAGATGTTTGTTTCAATGAAATAAGCAACGAGTTTCATAATTTTACCCCTTGAAATTTGATGGAGAAGATGATCTTATATTATGTTTATTAAATTCCTTGAATTCCGTATGATAGTTGTCAAAATATTTTGGAGTATTTTTGCTGATAAACCTGTCAACAAACTTGCTTAGTTCAGTTTTGTTTGCATCATCTAACTTCAAAATTTTGAATGTAACAGAGATGCAGGGCCAAAAAATTCAAATACAATTTGCCTTACAACTTGTTCCGGAAGAACTAAAATGGCCATCATACAATGCAAATTTTCAAAAATGTTCCAGGAGAGCATGCCCCCGGACCTCCCTAAAACCGTTACTGTCCTCATTTTGCTTCAAACTAACTTGGCCAGAAAATCTACGCTCAAAAATGTCAAACTTCGGTGCTTTCCTTCTAAAAAAATTCTGGTTACGTTCCTGGCATGAAAACATTAATTTTAAATAGCTTAAACGCCTTTTCTCGGATCCAAACGTCTTTGCAATTAGCTAACATTCAAACTAAATCGAAACTGCATCCCCACACCAAAATTTGTTGGATCCGCTTCTGGTTAGGGTATGTTTGTTTAAGGGATATTTTGAACAGGGCTGTGAACTCGAACTTGAACTCGAATTCGATCATTTTGCCGAACTCGAAATGGAACTCGAAAAATAAAAATCTTCGAACTCGAACTTGCGAATGTCTCTTGAACTTGATTAAAATTCGATCGAGTTTGCAGCCCTGCTATGCAGGATAATCAAACCTTCCGCATTGCATCCCATATACACAAACATCACCCAAGACTTTCGTATAAAGGTAGGTACTTCATTCCTCGGAAACGAACTGAGTTTGGCAAAAAATCTTTTTCTTTTGTGGGTCCAAAGGTGTGGCAAATTGTACCTGATGATTTCAAATTATTAACTTTCAATCAATTCAAAAAGAAACTGAAATTCCATTTTATTAGCAAATATTCTTGATTAGGCCGTAACGAAACCTAATCCTGTCATATCTCTACCCGACAAGTACCGGTAACATGTTCATTTGTTGTTATCTTGTTTTAATGCAGTCATTCACTGTAACTGCTTTGCTTTTGTTTATTTGTGTTAAAGTATCTTTCAGAACGTATGACAACGTTTCTATGTTATGAAACAGGTAGTGGTAGTTACAGACTTTGAAGACCGGATGGTCATTTTCGCCTTATCCTGGTGCTGTATTTTCGCTGTCATTTTAACATAACGTGATTGCTTCATTTCAGCACGAATAAACGTATCGATTGATTGAGTGATTGTACACGTAATGTATTTCCCAACTTATGTAACTCAGGCCAAAACTCTGAAGAATCGTCAGCTGCCGCATGTTCTCACGCATTTCGTTTTCCAGGCGATCACTTGATTGCATCACACCCAATTTCTCGCTTCCCTGCCGCGTATATTAGGATGCCAGTATGCCACGCTCTATTTTTGTACACTCTTGTACAGTACATTGTCAAGTAACAAGGCTGATTTTATTTACGGAACAGTACAGTACACTGAGAAGTGAGTACATTGTATCCATAAATCTCACGTGACATAGTAGCGAGTGTAAGGGGTAGCATAGCAAATTTATTCGCTATTCAATTGGTATCTAATTTTGTTGGGAATGATCAGAAGCGGTTCAGTACCGAGAGTGGAATAGAAACGAGGCGGTATAGTAACGAGATTTGACTGTATTAGCTTGCAGCAGTGATAAATAATGTAGCCTACTTCCACGCTTCCACGTTTGCACAACTTGGCTGCTCGTACAGTAGAATATATTGTTACGTTACAGTCTCCATTATTTACTGTCGGTGTACGAATCGTCACTACAATCTCTTGGAACGTTACGTAACGTAAAAACAAAAACGTAAAGGCAAGGAACAATGAAATAATCTTAAATGAGAACAAAACAGTAGCGTAACACAATCAGTGGTGTATAAAGTATTTTGAAAGTGTACTTAAGTAAGAGCATTGTTACTGACGGCAAAACTACTCGAAGTAAAGTAAAAAGTATTGACTAAAAAAAGCACTTAGGTAAAAGTAAAAAAGTAGTCATTTAAAAACTACTCAAGTAAAAGTACTCGTATAGCGTTTTCAAACGTTAAAGTGTCAAAACTACACACTTGCCGATGCGGCGATGATGGACTTGCTTTGAAGGTGGCAAAATGGTGAGCCAAAAGAAATTATTACCGCCCAGATGGCCGATTGGATAGATCGTCTGCTTCTGGAACGGTAGACTCGGGGTTCAATTCAGAGTTGGGTTAAACCAATGACTTAAGAATTGGTATTTATAGCTTCCCTGCATGGCGTTTAGTATCAAAGGCGACTGCGTAATTCTTATCGCATGGAGTGAAGTTTCCATGGCGATGACGAGACCGAGTGTTATGGAGTTGAATAATGGAGAATTGTAGTGTAAATACAGATTTTAGGCGCAACGAGGGATTTCAAGGCGAGATTGTAACTCAAATGCCACAATAGTAAACTACTACTACTTTTCTAAAATAAAAACTACTCAAGCAGAGTTACTTTATAATAAAAGTACTTAAGCAAAGTTCGACTTCAATTACGCAGCTCTTGTTTGAAATAGGCTTTTGTAGGCGAAATTGCTTGCTTGTGAACGATTTTTTGATCTGTTGAATGAACAAAAGCATAATTTTCTCCTATCAAAAATACACATTTTATGAAATATAAGTTATAGCAACAATATTTGCTTCCTATTTCATGCGCTTTGCTTTGAATAAGGTCGTACATGGTAAGTGCTTAGAAGATTGTAAGATTACCATGATTTTTGCGCAAAAGCATCAGGGGTGTACGCGCGACTTCGCAAGCAAAGTGGATTAAATTGGTTTGCCGAACGGATCACTAAAAGTTCGAATTTATGACATATAATAGTTTTAAGTAAGGCCTACTTTAAACTTCATTGTTCTTTTAAGTACCGGTTATTCCCAAATGGATTGATGATTTTCTCGGATACTTTTCTCCTGCTTTTTCCCGTGTCATGTCACACACTGTGCTGGGCCTTTTGTCCTTTTTTTGATATACTATTGTTACGCTTAATAGCGCTCAAAAAACAGCAAGTAGTTCAAGTGTAAAAACGATTTTAGTTAAAAAGTTTGCCTGTAGTCCGATAAACACTTGCTATGTGGAACCAGAGAGTGTTCTTAAGAATTAGAATTTAATAATAATGAGTATTCTTCACGCACTAGTTATACGCAGGGATTCCATACTGTCCTTATTTCAAAGATTTGTCCTCATTTTGAGAGTCTACATCTTGGAAAACATTATTGTCCTTATTTTGAAGAAATAAATACCCAAGTAGTTTATTTTTTCAGTCGTCCTTATTTTGGGTTCCAGATTGATGGAATCCTTGGTTATACGTCAGACCACTAGCGTAGCCAGGGTTTTGCAATGAGAGGGGTTTTGAGAATGATATCACATTTGACCATACGTTGTATACAGGAGTGAATCCAGAAAGTTTTTGGTGGGGTAGATGCATTTTTGAATCAGTTTGACGTTTAGACCCGGAAACGGGCGTGAATAAGCCTTTTGAAAATAATTTCATGTCAAGGGCGTATTCAGAATTTTTTTCAGGGAGAGGGCACCAATTTTCGTCACTTTTCAAGCGTAGTTTTTTTCGACAGATTTAATTTTAAGCAACTTAAGTAACAAAAACGACTCTAGGGGGTCCGGGGGCATGTTCCCCCGGAAAAATGTTGAAAATTTGCATACTACAATGGTCATTTTAGTGCTTTTTAAACAATTTTTAAGGAAAATTTGTCATATTTTTGGCCCCTAACTTTGAGTGCTTCCCCAAATATGATGCATTTTGTTCGCACAGTTTCGATTACACGTGCTTAAGGCGTCTAAGGCATATTGTTATGAAGAGGTTCGAAATTAAGAAAAAATTTTGTTCATCCAAAACATTGTTGAAAATGGCTGATGGGGGAATACATACGCAGCATATCCCATATCCATCCTTTTTGAAAATAACAAAAGATGGCCTCAAATTTAAGAAATACGTTTTAAACTAAAAATACCGAAGGCAGTTAAGGCACGATTGTTGTAAGGAAGTCAAAGGAATGCTTTCTGGTGAAACTGATAAAACGATATTCAATTGTTAGCGATTTAGTTCTTTTTGAGCTACAGTACGTAGGTCTACATCGTTTTTGCTTGAAATCGTTTAGCCTTTTTCTACGGAAGGTCTGAAGGGCCGAGGGCAGTTGCATGTACAACAGCGGTACTGCCCTGCTAATAAAATTGCGTCATTAAGCGTAACGGCAAAGAACAAAATTCAGGAAACTACGCTATGTAGGCTAATTGTTGTTATTATGACAATTACAAAACCAGATTATCAAAGACAAAGTATTGAACACTTCGAAATAAATATCACAAAAAGAAGTAAGTATGACGTCATTTGAGGCTCAACGGGGGGGTTCTAACCCCCCAAACCCCCCGTGGCTATGCCACTGCGTCAGACGGTAAGCTAGTTTTAGAAGCCAACTTAAATAAGTTTTGATGAGTCCAATTTACTGGATTTAAGGCATATTGACAGGGATACAGTAAAATTAGTAAAAGATCCTTTGACAGGGATACAGCAAAATTAGGGATACAAAGTAACTTTACTATCGGTGATCTGCATTTTACAATTGATGGTATACAATATCGAAAATTTAGAGAAAACAGGAGTTAACAATAAAAGTTCAAAGAAAATTAGTAACGAACGCGAAGAAATAACGAAAAAAGCAAAAACACAGCAAAGTGACAGCAAGACCAAAAGCCATAGATACCGTAACAAAGAAAACAATGCAGTGCAGTACCAGTAGATACATCAAAAAACACCAAATAACACGAAAATAAGATAAAAGAAACAGTAATACCGAAAAAAAAAATAAATAAATAAAACATAAAAGGAAGAAATTAATTGGTTTGCCAGACCGATTGACACGAATATCACAAATATAATAAAATACTAATTAAAAAATACTAGGTAATAGAAGATAGATTTTGTTAGATATATTTTTGAATTAAGAAAGATTTGTAGCTTGAGATAAAGTTTTTGAAAGAAAGTTTTCGTATTTGGTTTGGAATTGAGTTCCATAATTAAACGCCATAGTATTTAATAGATTGTTATAGTCGGGAGGTTGGATAACGATTAAGTAAGAGGTCGTTAAACTTTGATCTTCTTTTATTATGTTGATGCGAATCCTTTGTGTAAGTAAAGTATTTATTAAAGACCAAGGGCAAAGTGCTTGAGGAAAATTTGTGCATAAATGTAGCGACTTCTACTCTATGTATATCTTCTATCTTTGGTAGATGATATTTGTGATAAATTGGAGTAATTCCTTCGCGCCATTTCATTTTGCCAACTGCTCTCACAGCTTTGTTTTGAAGCGATTGCAAGACCTTGAGATATGATTTAAACGTTGAACCCCACACAGTGTTACGGTAAGTTAAGTGAGGTAGTATTAGAGAATTGTACAACACATTTGATGAAACAATTTTACTTAGCTTGCCTTGAATAAAATACTCACTCTTTGATTAGATGTCTTATTTTGTATGCTATTTACATGCTTTTCATAATTAAGCTGAGTGTCAATGTCAAGTCCGAGGTATTTAACTTAATCTATCTGCGGAATTGAATCAAAGTTGAAAGAGGACGAAGTATTATTTCAGTAAATTTTGCACTTTGGTTGAATTAACATAGCAGAGGATTTATGAATATTAAGTGATAATTCATTTACATTCATCCATCTTTTAGCATTGTTCAATTCTGAAGCACAACTTTGTTCCAGCTGGTTTGTAGTACGATCCGAGATAATTAAACATGTATCGTCTGCGTAAAGTCTGGGTTGATTAATTATTCAGTGCTTGAGGGAGATCATTTTCAGCAAGATTTTCGCCCTTTCAATATTTTACGTATTTTAGTAAGATTTTCTGTCTTTTAGCAATATTTCCGCTTTTTAAATTTTTTTCCTCATTTAGCAAGATTTCCTCCGCTTTGTAGCATTTTCCGTCTTTTCATATTTCCGCATGTTTCAGCTAGATTTTCATCTTTCTAATACTGTATTTTCCTTCTTATTATAGCAAGATTTCCGTCTTTCCAACATTTTCCGTATTTTTAGTAAGATTTCCGTTTTCCAATCTTTTCCGTATTTTAGCAAGATTTCCTCTGCTTTGTTGTGACATTTTCCGTCTTTTCCTATTTCCGTATATTTCAGCAAGATTTCCGTCTTTCTAATATTTTTCGTATGTTAGTAAGTATTCGTTATTGTATATATGTCTGATCAAATTGCGTTGAATTATGTTGTGTGCATTTATTTTGCTTCTCCAGGTGCTCGTCATTTATTTTAGTAAGATTTCCATCTTTTTAATAGGCCTATTTTCCGTAATTTAGTAAGATTTCCGTCTTTCCAATATTTTTCCTCGTTCAATAAGATTTCCGTCTTTCCAACATTTTTCCTCGTTTAGCATTATTTCCGTCTTTGTATCACTTTCCCTAATTTAGCAGGATTTCCGTCTTTTCAACATTTTTCGTAATTTAGTATACGGTTTCTTTCTTTCCAATCTTTTCTGTATTTTAGCAAGATTTTTCCTGTTTCAATGTTTTCCGTATTTTAATAAGATTTCCGTCTTTCTAACATTTTCTGTATTTTAGTATTTATTTAAGTATTGTATGTTTGTAGTATATCTTTTCTTTAAATATTTTTTCTTTAAATATTTTCTGTATTTAAGATTGTAGATGAATGGATGAAATCTAATCGATTGTCTTTGAATTACAGTAAAACTTCTTACTTTGTTGATTATCCAAAACGTAAAAAAAGTAACTTTCTCAACGTTGCTGTTGATGTAGGTGGCCATAAAATTCCGTGCAAACATTCTATCAAATATTTGGGGGGTGGTAATAGATCACAAACTGTCTTGGAATAATCACATTGATTACATCACAAATAAACTTTCTAAAGCAGCTAGTGTTTTATCTAAAGTCAGACATTATGTAAACAAACAAACTTTATTAAAACTTTATTATAGTTGTGCATATCCACATTTCAAATATGGAATTATTACTTGGAGCATTCAAATAAAATCTCTGATAGGAAAAACTCAGGTAATACAAAACAAAATAATTAGAATAATTAACTTTAAGTGCTTGCATGACCGCGTAAAAATGAACAAATTGTGTAAATCTATGAATATACTACAAATTAAGGACATACATGATCTTGAAATGTCAAAACTTATGCATTCTTATTATCACAAAAAACCTCCAGAAGTGTTTAATAACTATTTCAAATCTGCTGACAAACATCACCATCATGTCACTAGATCAATTTCGAAGAAAAACTATTTTCTTCAAAGAATGGACTCACAGTGTGGGCAATCTTCATGTTTTTTTACTGGGACAAAAATTTGGAATAACATTCCACTTGAAACCAAATTATTATCTAAATTCACCTTCAATACAGTAATAAAGAAGAATTTGATAGACAAGTATTCATCATTTCTCCCTGATCAAAAAGTGTAATTTGATAGTGAAGAGTCAACTATTTTCGTTGTGTTGTTTTTGTGTGCTTACGCTGTTACTTTCTTTATGATTTCCAATTTATGCTAAAAACTTAAATTCAATAGTAAAACTGGACAGTTTGACTAGGTGACCATGAAATGGTCTTTCACCGTCCAGGCTATTTAATAGCCCGCACTGGTCTATGTAAATTTCTTATGTTATTAAAAGACTTGCAATTTTTACCAGTGGTTTGAAAAATTGTTTGAAACTTATTAATTGCGATTATTCATTACTGCGTTGTTAAGTAAGCAAAACAAAAGTTGTTGTTGTTGCTAGTAAAATCTTCTCCACTTTGCAACGTCTTCCTTTTTTTCCTGTTTCCTTGTATATATTTCGGCACGATTTTCGCTCTTCCAATATTTTCCGTATTTTAGCACCATTTCCGTTTTTCCACCATTTTTCGTATTTTAGTAAGTTTTTCGTCTTCCCAATATTTTCCGTATTTGGGTAAGAATCCGTTTTTGTAATATTTTTTGTCTTTCTGCAATGTTTCCGTCTTTGTAACACTCTTTTAGCAAGATTTCCTCCACTTTTCCATCATTTCTGTCATCTTTTCCATTTCCGTATTTTATCAAGATTTCTGCTATTTCCGCCTCTGCGACTTTTTTCAGCTTTTCTTGTTTCCGCACTATTTTGTTTTTTTGTTGCTTATTTATCCTCCTATCGCAAGAAAGCGATCAATGCGCTGTGCAAGCTCGCTTTATTAGGAGTTGCCCGCTGTTTATCTACCACACCAAGATTGGGGAATCCCGCTAAGTGCCTTTAATCCCAACGACACAACACAGGGGCTTGCCCAGAAAATTGAAAGGGGAGGAGGCGCAATCTAAAGCCGTCGGTTTTTCGGCTCAAAGTCAAGTGAAGAGCAAAAAAAAAAGGTCAACACGTCCGCACATGCCCAATTCTACGGCCCAAAGTCAAGTATGAAGACCCAGAAAAAATGGTCATCACGCCCTCAGATCGTTCTCTATAGGCTACGTATATCACCTTTACACCACGAAAGTTTTGTTCATTTGTCTGCGAGGGTGAGGGGGAGTGGTCCCCCTGGATACGCCCCTGCAACAAGTAAATTTGCCGGCTTGTTCTTTGCACTGTCCGTTTGATGCTGAGGGTCAAGCAGGGAAGGTGTGAATACCAATTTTAAAGTGATTGGTTTGGCCCGACTTGGAATCAAACCCAAATCTACAGCTCCCGAGGAGGACGCTCTTACCACTCGGCCAACTGAACTGTTCAGATTTGTAGTATTGTAGCAAGATTTTTGCCCTTCCAACACTTTTTGTCTTTTAGCAAGACTTCCTCCACCTTTCCATCATTTTCGTTTTTTCCCATTTCCTCATTTTATCAAGATTTCGGCTATTTCCACTTTCCCGACTTTTTTCGGCTTTTCGTATTTCCGTGTTGTTGCAAGACTTTGGCCCTTCCAACATTTTCCGTCTTTTGGCGAGATTTTCTCGCCTATCCGTTTTTTCTCATTTCCGCATTTTATTAAGATTTCTGCCATTTCCGTCATTTCCGCTTTTTCCGACATTTCCGCCTTTTAGTTTAGCACTTTTTCCGTATTTTCCGCACTTTCCGTTAGAAATGGCATGGGCCACTAAGAAGCCCGCTAACGAGCGGTTAACCGCTCTTTCTAGTGGTCCGCTAACAGCCCAGTTTTATTTTTTGTTTTTAATTGGGCCGCTAACGAGCCGCCACCAATTTTTGAAATCCCTTTCAACTCTCAGTATTCTTTTGAATGTGGCTGAAGGTTCATAAAAGAATGGGTTTTGGGCGGGTCGAGCTTATTTTTTGGGATGAGTTGCTGAGTCGGTTACCGCCACTGGGCCGGAGGTTACGGGTCATGGGCAGTCCGGGCTGCAAAAAAGTCAGCCCGAGCCATCTCTATTCTCTACTTTCCGTATTTTAGGAAGATTTCCGCCTTTTTCGTTTTTTCATATTTCCGTATTTTAGTATTGCCCCCAATTCAATCAACGGTACCGGTATATATTTTTGTGAATAGTTTGCTTCAGCGTATAAGTAATCTTATTTTGCTCAATGATTTTGCATTTTGCTTTTGTTTTTTTCGTTTTCGTTGATAATTTTTGAAGATAATACATTGTGATTTCAAGTTTTGTGGTGGCAGTTGCCTCGGTGAGCTTTGCTCTTGCGCTGCATTCCACGGCTTTAGATTATGTAACGGATTTTTAACGTGTGATGTGTTACTGTGTGCTATATTTTCTACCTGCCGAATAAAAGATGTTCTCTCTCTCAATCAGTTGATTTCTTTTACTGAAAGAGTAGTCTGGTGGTTGCTGGTACACAGGGTGCAGTTGAGTATACATATAGATGGATTAGACCTAAACGGTTAGGCTATATGAAATGGGGTTGATATGTACAATTGCAAAGTGGAAAAAAAATGCCTGGATGGTATTTTACTACTTAGCTCAGAGTTTATGCCACACTGCCAAGTGGCAACCGACCGGTACCAGTATTCCGCTGTTCCAGCGGTTTAACAGTTAATGTTGATATTAGAGCTCGACCGATATATCGGTCAGCCGATATATATCGGTCGATATCAGTACCAAGCCGATATATCGTATCGGTTATTTACCACCGATAAATATCGACTTACATTAGTCGATATTCGACTTACAATAGTCGATATTTATTCGAGTGACAAGTACAAAGCACCAATTACTTTGCAAGAAATCAACAATGCGCTCGCTCGCCGTCGTATGTACCGCGTTTTTGCAGCTGCTGTTCTCGCATGTGCATGTGCGTGCGCAACTTGCAGAAGAAAAAAGCCCGAAATCAACAATGCGCTCGCTCGCCGTCGCATGTACGGCGCATTTTTGCCCCTGTGAATTTTTTGTGAATAATACTCTACTGTGACTTTTCTACACTAATAGTGTTTTTTGGAGAGGGATTAGTGAAGTTTTTAGTATCAAGTTAATTAAAATTACTCAAATTAGTGAAAAAATATCATAGGTAAAATATCGAGTATCGGTATCGGTATCGGCCTCAATATTTTGAAAATATCGGTATCGGTATCGATCTGAAAAAGTTGTATCGGTCGAGCTCTAGTTGATATTACCACTGTACTCTGTACCAGCAACTCGTGAACTCTGAACTAAATTTAATTAAAAATTTACCATTTTGATTGCACGGTACCGATATATTGCTGGGCATAATCTGGTTTATCAAACTACCTGTACTCCTACAGTTTTAAGTCCTGTCTGCACTGTGCTTACCGTATTATAAACACTCAGCACTTAAGCGGGTTCATCTTTTGTCTCATTATTATTTCTGGTCACAAGCGGGAAAGCCAGATGCTCAGTTTGAGAAAATAAAGAAGGCAGTGTTTATTTTGCTGTTAACGGCAAAGTAATGATTTTCTGAAAACTACCAGTACTGAATATAGGCATCTAGACTATAACCGTCAACCGGGGTGACTTTGTTCAATATGGACACTTTTTGTTTTACAGTTTTAAACCTGCAACTGATGGAACTCAAAAACTTACTTCGACAGACCACTTGAGGTCTCACCTTCCCAATCACATAATGTTTGCTTTCGTATCTGCTGGCATATGAGCACTACTTTCTTACGAGTGCGTAAACAAAGTCACCCCGCATGCGGGGTGACTTTGTTCACACGTTAAAACCGCTGCTTTAAACAAAGTTTACCTTGCTATGAGGTGACTTTGTTCATATTCTAGGTTTCGAAGGAGTTTAGCGGAGTTATGCGGATAATTTTTTCAAAGCGAATGGATAAAAGTTTATTTCATGAGTAAATTTATTTTGCTTTTAAGTGCAGGGAAAAATTTTTCCACAAAAATTCGAAGCAACATTCCTTATCCAAAAAACACCAATCATGAGAAATCTGGACAGGGCCGGCGCCAAGAGGGAGGTTCCAGGGGACCTGCCCCTCAATTGGAATGCTTGTCCCCCCCAATCAACAAGCTTTCTTTTTTTAAAACAGTGGCTTTTGTGCTTTATTTCAAACTTTGCACCACCCCCCCTGATAACCACTTGACCCCTTACTAATTTAATACTAAAAATGGCAACACTTAAAAGTTTTAGTCAGCAATCTACCCCAGACCACAGTGTGTTTAGTCAAGCAGCTAAGTCATTTTTAAGTGTGGTCTAAACGCTGTTTATGATGATTGATATAGGGGGTAACGTCTAGTATCAACCCCCAGGTTAAACCAAACCTAATCCTAACCCTAACTGAACCTGGGGCTGATATTAGACGTTACCCAGTTAGGTTAAGTTTGGCAGAGAGAAAAAGCGTGGGCAGGTGGGGGCCCCCCTATATCTGTATATACCGGTAGGTGTAAAACTGAAACTGAACAAAGTCACCCCGGTTGACGGAACTCTATATGCATGACTGTTATCAGGTTATTGGCTTGTGTCTATATCAGTGTATGCACTCTGCATGCCTGGTTTTCAGTTTTGGTAGAATTGGTTCAAGGCTCTCTGTACCTCTGAAAACGCAGCTAGCCTAGTGCACTCAATGATTTTGTCTCACCTAAATTACTGTAATGCAATTTTTTATGATAGTGTCTATTTTGCCATTCACGGCAAAATAGCTTTTCGGTCTACTTTGCCGTAAGTGACGTCGTGGGTTTTTAAGCGCCATTTTGTGCTAGATTGCCACGACTTCTTGATAGCTCAGTGAATAGAGTGCAGCGTTCTATCTGTTCTATAGGAAGCGCTGCACTAGTTTTGGGTTTGATTCTCGTCGCGGTTTCGGTTTGTTTTGCTTCGGTGGCTTCGGTTCGAATTGCTTCAATTCGATTTGGATTTGTGTGACCTGGGGTTAGTAATTGGGTTTGTGAAGACAGTAGAATAGAATAAGATGTAATATTTGTGTGACATGGGGTTATGTAGCTGTGGCAAAATAGACCTAAAAGCTATTATGCCATTAACAACAAAATAGACACTGCCATTTTTTATAATTTACCTGCATTTCTTGTACGGAAACTTGCTAAGGTGCTGTATGCTGCTATACCGGTATGTTTTGTTTTTAATATGCGTCTATCTCGAAATCAATGTCATATGTTGCCGTATTTGAAGAAATTGCACATTTTGCCCATTAATTACTAGACTACTGAATTAATTTCAAAATTGCTATGCTGAAATTTAAGTGCTTACGAGGATCCTCACCACAGTATCGGTTTATACCTTCAGGATTTAGTTGCTATAAAAATGCCATCGGATAAATATAATCTTAGAGATAATGAAGATGTGTTTTGGCTTGAAAATATGTGTAAGTGTTGAACAGTTAAGGCAGAATGTACGGTATGTTTTCATCTTCATCCTCTCAAGTTTGGAATGCATTATTATACCACTTTGCATCTTTCATCAGAGAAATTGATAATCTACAAACTTTCAAATGCAAATTGAAGTGTCATTATTTTGAATTGGCTTTTTCTGATGTACCAAGTGATTGAAGTGTGTGTGTATGTTTTTTTTGTTTTTGTTTTTTTTTCTCCTGTGATATTGATAATTGTTACTGTGATATCTGTAATGACTTGGTTGTGTACTGTGTAGGCCTAGCCTATGATATGTCCCTTAGTCAGATGATGGACAACAAGGTTTACTCTCAACTTAAGGGACTAATAAATCATTATTGTTAGTATTATCAAGATCAGCCAATCAGTATTTTGCCATAAACAGCGAAATAGGGTCATTTCACAGTTTCATATCAACTGATCCAAGCCATTTAACTGTTTAACCCATGGTCATATTTTTCTTTCAAATTTTGCATGTAAAATCTTCATAAGTACAGGAATTAACCAAAAAAAAGCAGTACTTGGCTATTTGTACAGGCCCATACAAATATATAAGCAGATAAGTGCTTGGTTTTTTTATGGCAGTGGCTATGGTTAGGTGATCGTAGTTTTCGTTTTCTGAATTCAAAGTTACGTGAGAGTCGTGTGACGAGCATCAGTTCAGAAGCACCATTTTGTGCTAGATTGCCACGACTTCTCAATAGCTCAGTGGATAGAGCGCAGCGTAAAAAAGGAAGTGCTGCACTAGTTTTGGGTTTGATTCTCGTTGCGGCTTTGGTTCATTTCGCTTAGGTGGGTTTGGATCGCTTCGGTTTGCTTCGGATTCATGTGACTTGAGGTTAACAATCGGGTTTGTAAAGATAATAGAATAGAATAAAATTTATCACGTAACTTTGAATTCAGAAAACAAAAATTAAGGTCACGTAACCTTAGCCACTGCCTTTTTTTATTGTCTCTTTGCACTCTCCCGATTCTACGAGAGCGTGACAAAGTACCGGTAATAAAATAAACCAAAGACTGAAAGAGACAAATGTTATGGGTTCGTAAAAATAACCACTTCCGAAAAAGAATTTTTGAAATAGCTCAACTGCACGTGAAGATAGAGGAGTTTGAAAATGATTGTTTTTGTGATCATTAAAGCAGAACGCTTTTTCTTGTTATTGTTTAAGACTACAAACGTGAACGATAATTCAGAGTAAAATAATAAAAACATAGTTACAGTACATCCTCGATTATCCGGTCATGTTGGGCAACCTTTTTCCAAAATCTTGACCGGATAAGCATTTGGCTGGATAAGAAAAGACCTTAAGAAAAAAGAACGAAAAAAACGAAGTTAGTATGAGAACAAGCTTAGCCACAAAACAATTTAAATGCTAAACGAAAGAGACATTTGGGTAAAGTTTAAAATCACATAGTTCAACAAAATAAGTTATTAAACAGTTTAACTTTCATCAGTACTATTGCTGAAAAACGAAAGGATGGAGGTTTGTTTGATATTGCTTTCTCGTCTTTCAGCAGCAAACTCACACGACCGGTTAATTGAGGAGCTGGATAATCGAGGGCCGGATAAACGAGGATGTACTGTAGTGACTTTTCATGCATGCAAGTTGTCTAGTTATGAAAGTAGGGTCCTGCTGAAACCTGCAGGACTGAGGAGCACAAGGACCACCCTCGCAAGTGAGTTAGGAGCACAAGGACCTCTGTCCTCTAGGGGCGCAAGTGAGTCTAAGAGCTGTAGCCGAACCCTAACCCTTAGTAATAACTCACTTAAGCCCCTAGCGGTCTGGTGCTCCTGCAGGTTTTAACTATTGGTGGAAGTAGAGCAGCTAGACATATTGTGATGGTTGTTCCTCATGCATCAATGCTTTGGGGCAATTAACAGGGATTTTAGCAAATGGGCAGAAGGAAAATCATGCATGCGTAACATGAATTTCAGACGCAAATATCTCTATGAGTACACCACCTAAAAAGTTGATTTTGGTTTCATAAAAAAGCTCTATTCAGTACTAAAGGAGAATATGTGGTGCTAATATCAAAAGTATTATATGCTTTGATTTTTCTGGATGTTCAGAAACAGATTTATACATGTCGGCAGTGGTTTAAACAAAATTTTCATGGTGACCATGATTGCATTGTGTTGTAACTCGCTCCCAAGCATTGTTGTTACATCCTTGGATAAAATTCTTCATGATGATTATCTCTACTTGAAGATATTTTTAACAAACAGTAAATTAAAGATTCAAAGTTTAAGTGGAAAACTTGAAAGTGACGAAAACTTTCGACACGTCAATTTTCATCCTATGCATAGTGCCTTTATCGCTTTTGCATGAATGGATGGTAAATGTGGAAAGGGAATGAAGTGCCTGCTGTTAAAGCTGCTGACTGGAGTCTGACAAAGACTAAAGAGTTGGTGCTCACAGCTTTGCTGCTTGCTGCCCAACACTAAAGGGGCAGTGTGAAGGACAAGCTGGCAAGTGCACTCAAACTGTTTTGTTGAGAAAGGTATTTTACAGGATGCCCCATGGATATGTGATAGACAGATAATGGTTTGACTCAAGAGACCGCAAGAATCCTTTACTGTGCCCTAGCTGAGTATATGAGGCAAATAAACTGAACTGTGTAATCAAAGAAGATAATCTGTGATAATTTAGATTTTTTAAATAGTTGTTAATTACAACTGTTTTATTAATGGACAAGTGCAGTTATTAGAATCTTGCTGGATGATGAATGTCATAAGAAAACATATTTTTCTCAAAAACAAGGTTTAGTTGCGACAAATACCCTCACTTTAGAAGAAACTGAGCTTTTTCAATTATCATATCTGTTGATGAAAAGGGCAAGCTAGGAAATTTGGATTCTGTTTGTATCCACCACAAATAAAATTTGCAAAGCCATAAGCTACTACTGTGTTAGAACCTGTATTTTTTTATGTATAGTTTTTCGTTAAAATTTGTGGGCGTATTAGCCTGCTTCTGGTTTAGCAGCATTATTTTTATTGAATACGTGCATACTGTCTTGCTTTATCAGCCATGCACATGTTCGTCTCATGCCACTTTTACTTTTTTGCTTAAATCTGTATACCAATTGATTCATTCAAATAATTTATCTTCCTCTTAGCAATTTTTCTCTTTGGCGAACTGTCAAATTAAAAAAAAATTCCTGCTACTGATGTTAGCTGCCGAGTTTGCATGTCTTCTTTGAGAAACTTGACATCTATCTCAACCAGCAATAGTTGTTGACAGACGACTGTCTAATTTTTTGCAGTGTATGTGGAGTGTGGATTCACTAAACCGGACCCCTCATGTTTGTTTCATTCTGAATGCTACTATCTTGCTATTTTCAGCACTCTGTTTTCACCCAGTTATTACACACTTTCACAGTTTTCTTATCTGACGTTCTTATCTTTCACGCTATAACGTTTTGTTACTTTTTTGGTTTTCTCTTGCTGTCTAATTAAGCTGCATCTTAATATTCGTGTGGAAATAAAAGACACTAGCTAAAGGTTAGAACTTTGGGTATTCGTAAGTAATTATATAGCTACTTTGTGCCTCACCTTCCCCCATCTTCTGAAATTAGTTAGAAAGACTGTCACTACATTCCACAGCTACCAACATAAAATATTAACTAGTGTGCACAATAGAAAATCACGTTTATAATGGAAAAAAGTCTATGTAGCATTTTGGATAATTGCTTTGATAGAAGTTAGCCTTAGATTGAAAATTGCCTTTTCCAAATACGAAAAATATATCATAGCGTCTGAAAAATATTAGTTCTATTATTTCCACATGAAGGGCTTTTAAATGAGTTCTGACTTTCAATTATATGACGTTGGCTCATAAAGATATTCAACTTTTAAGTATGCATTACACTTGAATGATTTTTGTACCCCCAAATTTTCGTTTAATAAAAATTAAGATACAGACGTAAATTTTTTTTTTGTTTTCATGATCTGTAGATAGCACGCACTCACAACTAACGTTTTTAATAATTTCATAACTGAAAACTCCATTTTTAACATATGATTTGCTCTGTCAAAGTTGAGGTATGAGAATCGGTATGACTGTTCCGCTTTGCTGCGCACAAAAACAACCAAACTTGCATAAGCTGTAACTTTTTTATTTCTCATGCAATTTTTGTCAAATTTAGTTTTTTAAAATCGGAAGAAAAATGTTCTGTCTGCTCACCAAATTTGAACAAAATCTGGAGTATGATATTGGGTTAAAAAACTGAAAATTTTTGAATCAGCTGACATGAAATGACCCAACAAACACTTCCAATAAAGAAAAAAAGATTGGAGCTAAAAAGTCTGGGCTTGCTAGCCCAGAGCTTCAGCACTTGTGATCAAGCTAGTATACATCAGGCTTTACCTACTTGTTCTGTGATTCCCTGCATCTAAAGAGTGAATGTCAGGAACCAGCAAATTTACTCATGGGGTGGGGAATCAGCAAAGCACAGCGAGCCACATTGGTTGCACAATGCATAGTATTTTCAGCTGGCCACATGTGCTTTCAAGTTTTAAATTTTGCTTTCAAAATGCACAGCTGATCTTGCAAATTTATTTGACATTCATGTTGACTTATTTTTTACCATAAAATCAGGCACTTTTGTGCGGTTTTCATGTCACAAATGTAGCATGTATATACTGGTTCTTAAATGTGAAGCTTAAGAAAGGTTTGCTGTGTGTTCTTTATTTCATCAGTGTGTTCAGTGTTGTGCACTCAACAAAGTTCTGCCGCAGGCCACATTTTCTCGATTCAAATTTCGTGAGCTTTAGGCCCATGATTGTAGTTTCTGCATGTGTTGATGTGCTCAATGTTAACGACAGAATTTTGAGTGGAGCAGTTCAGATTGAGTTGTCTTTTTTGAAATTATTTTAGCGATATTCTAAATTAGATGGCATAGTAGTTAAAGACATAGCTAACGGAGCGGGAGGTCATTGTTTTGATTTCTAGGTTGATCAAATCTGACACAGTTTTGCCAATGGCTCGCCGTAGCTGCAATATATGGAGCAGTGTTGCCCAGCTGTTAAATTGTGTAGTTGTGCCCCGCCACTCTTTACATGCTTCAATGTAATATCGCGAGTATAATGAAGGTTTCATTTTGTGAGGCTCTTTGTTTTGAAGCCGCTTGGAATTATAATGGATAGTTTATTTTAAAGCTGACGGGAATTCCCCAAAGCGTCATGCGCTATGCAGACATGCTCTTACCCTAGCCTAGTGCGTTTCTTATTTACTTGATGATGCCTTGGGGAATTCCCGCCTACCGCTTTAAAGTGAACCATCCATTCTAATATTAGGCGGCTTGAAAACGATTAGCCCCAATTGCAGTTACTTTTCTAGACCTACTTATTCTTGGGAGGTCTCAAGGTCTCTGGGGCAGCCCTGCTCCAGTTGCAGCCTACAAGCATCTCAATCCTCTGCAACAAAGGGTAGCTGCTCTGGTGGGATGCCAACTAAGATTTTCAGCGGCCTCTAGGTCTTCGACCAATCGGTGTTGAGCACAGCAGTTTTTTTGCTGTTCTTTCCTGAGGCATTCGCATCACATGTCTTTACCAGCGCAGTTGCGGTCTCCGTAGTTGGAGAAACAGCAATTTGATGTTCAAAGATTTACGAATATCTGCACTTTTAGCTAAATAGAAAGACTTGATTTTAATTTATTTATATCATTTTTTGTTTTTGTGATCAGTGTTTTAATTGGTGCAGTGTTTTAATTGGAAGCAAATTGAATGCATGAAACTAACTGACAGATTTTCTTTGTTCTTTGCAATTTTTTTGTATCAGTATGTAGAAAAGAGAAAGAAATGTTTTGTATTACTCAAGAATAACAATTTTTTCTTGTATTTTTGAACATGCGGTACTGTGCACTTTTTTGTTTTGGTGCATCCACTAGTAGCTGAATAGTAGGCTCATTGTGCTTGTGGCCATAGAATTGAATTGTACATGCACAAATTTTTGTTATTCTCAGTCAGATCATCTTCCTTTTATTCTGTTAATGCTCTTGCACGTCTTTTAAGTTCTGTTGCTCATCTGCATTATTATCATGCATTACGTAAGATGGAAGTACAATTTTGTGTCTGATCAAAGTCCAGCAAGACAGACTACAAAAGAGGAGTTGTTTCATTAAGTCTGCCATTGTTTTGTTGTGAGCAGTTTGGAAAAGATGTGTTTTTTCCCAGTTATGATCACACGGCTTTGGTTTAGCAATGATTTTTGGTAGCGTGGTAGTATGTTATTTAGGTACTCATTGTGCCACAGTGTTATGAATACCTTTCCAAAATAATAATTTTTTGGTCATTAAATTTATGATAGCTTGTAGAATGAATGTAGCCCTGAATATGCTCTATATTATGTATTGAAATTTGATTTTGACTGTTCTTATTATAGAAATTGTTTCTTGATCAATGATAATCGTACACTCATACACACTCATAGTTTATACAACCATCAGTAGACAAAACGTTTAAAATTAGCTATAAACTTACAAAATGGCTGGAAATGTTGCACCCAGTTCGATTAAGTTAAGGGATATTGAAGAACGAATGAAGAGACTAGAATCTACTTTCCAGCAAAGTGGATCGAGATCAAAGTCTGCTAATTCACAAATCAACCAAAAAGATTCTGCCCCTATGTCTCGTCAGCATAGTAAGTCTGCCTAGTATATATGATTTGATTAATTTTAATGATGTTAGATTCAGCCCAAGCAAATTGAAATTTTTTAAGTGAGCTGTCTTATGTTACCAAACAGTATTTACCTTTGTGTGTGATGTTAAAGTTAAGTCACTGTGTAAGTATACTGAAGGAAAACTTTACAGAGATAATAGTAGCATCTACAGAAGGTAATGTGTGTTGTCATTTGCCTTGGTTGCAATAGAAAAACACATCTTGTACGTTCTTCTAAAGAATTGGCGTGTTTTACCTACCATTAATGTTACTGCACTGACTGTTAAAATGTAGCCATTTGTTTAGACTTTCTTTTATCATAATATTTTTATTTCCAGTGAACTTATCATTTTCTTCATCATGTCCTTCTTCAGCAATTAAGCCTACATCTCTTGCCATGCCACAGAAAAAAAAGCAAATATCCTTTCAACTTCCTACCAATATTCCCCCTCCTATAAAAAGTGCAGAAAGGTAGAATCTAGTATTAAATTATCTGTTAAGAAGATATTGTAAAAACATATTATGCCTTACTCCAGTGCCTAGCTAAGCTCATATGACGACGAGTTTAGAAACAAATTAAAAGTTTTTATTTGAATGGTTTTTATGCTTCATTAGATGCACTTGCATAAGCTATCATTTATTGTAAGTAGCGGATCTCCTGCACATCGGTGTGCTTTGCATTTGAATAACAATTTTTTTGATGGCCAGTGCATAAATGCAGATGATTGATTATAAGATGGTTGACATCTCCTGGCTGAACGTTGTATTTGGCTACAGCTTTGTTGTGCCTTTAAAGTCTAAATCTCAAATGTTCAATGGTATATCCTCATCAAATAGGTCGGGAAAGTAAATTTTTCGTTAGTAACATGCATGGTCCATGAGGTATTGGGATAGCTGTTTCATAACTATGAAGATACAGTTATTTAAGTTTTTGCCTTTCAAATATTATGTTCCCTGCTTCCATTTTTTATTGTATGCACTACTTTGATATGAGTACCGGTATTGGTATGAATCATCGTATCGGTTCACAATATGGTAATGGTGCATCTCTTGAAATAAGTGCTAAATGCATCTGTTTCAGCTCTTAATCTAACTAATTTTAAACCATTGGCACCCTGGCGTTTTGCTGCTAGGTCATTTATAATAAAGCAATGTGTAAACAGTTTGTCAATTACAGTACGTGTCCATAGTCATGTCATGAAAGTACTAATTTAAAAACGTAAGTTCGTTTTAATAAAGCAGTGTAGTAATTAGTCAAGTCTTATTGACCAACATTGTGGTGAGTTTTTTTTAACGTAGATATTTGCAGGAATAGAGGATATTTTTGTGCTAATAGGATTGACATTTTTTACAGAATTATTTGTACTATGCCTTAATTCTCACAAATCGGTAAGGTAAAACCAGTGGGTCGTCAATCATGTCTGTCCATTCTTCTTGCCAAAAGAATGTTTTTGTACTTGATTTTCTTCAATCAGTTTTGTGTCACTGAGTCGCTGCTGGTTTTAGATCGTTTTTAGTTTCATTCCAGCTCACAAACAACGCCTAAATTGCTATTTTTTGTGCCATATTATTAAAGTGGTGTGTTCGCTTATGAGTGGTGGTATTCTCTAACTGCTCATTGCAATACTTTTGTCAGTGAAAAAGTTGACCAGCGACTGCAGGAAGCAATCAAACAAAGTAATAATCTTCGAATAAATGGAAAGGAGCTGAAAGGAAAAACGAGTGATTTTGACAATGAGGGACAAATCGGCAGTGGGACATGTGGACAAGTTTACAAAATGCGCTACAGACCAACTGGCCATGTCATGGCTGTCAAGGTAATTCAACTATTATCATAGTCATACAAAGGATCCTGACTGATTTTCACATTCCAATTGTGTGTAGCTATTGTGTACGGGTACCTATAGTTCTAGTCGGCTATTTAATTCAAAATTATGTGTAAAAGATGAGGCTATCATTTTTAAAGATAGTTCCTTGTCAATTTTTATTTCCTTGCGAATTCTACTTTGCTTGAAAGAACGCATTTTTGCAGTTTGGTTAAAACGTCATACGACTATGCTTGGTGCTGACCTTTCTGATTCGCCCGTTGTTTGGCGACAAATATGTAAATTGTGACCATGTGCCTTAGCAACTTGATTTGCAAAGATTCTATAGCTGAAAAATCCGGATTTACACTGTTGCCGGTTATCCGTAATTTTCCAGTACTTGTTAAAACGTTGATGTTGATTAATTGGCTAATTTCCTTCTCAAATCTGAACCAAGTGTAGATTTTAAACTGTGTTTTTAACCTTACTATAGCTGTACGCATCATGAATTCAAATTCTAACTATTACTTTCGTCAGCAGCAATTTTTTGTGTTATGGTTTTTATTTTCACTCTTCAGCTTCGTTAGTCGGTCCTGAGCTTTTACACACTCAATAAATATTTATTCTATTTGTTAATCTCTTTGAACTCGATAATGTCTTCAATATTTTGCGTAATTGTCACCACGAATTTGAATTTAATCAGGCTTTTGGCTTAAGTAAATGTAGCATTTTATACGGCATTTGATTGCTAAAAGTCTTGTGGTCAAGGATTAGAATGCTACCGGCAAGAAGTTTGGTTCTTGCACAAACCATTATGACATTATGTGGTCACTACCAGTAGTCAGGCTTTAAGAAATCACTAAAAGTCGATTGTAGCACGAGTGTAAAAAGTCTTCCGATTTTGGTGGTTGTCCAACCAAACTGCAAAACAATCCTGAAAAAGGAAACTTTTCGTGAATTCCGGATTGCTCCAAGTATCCGATACGTATATCGTTATAGCACCTACCAACCAATCATACACCTTCGCCGCGTTGCACTGGCCGTACTTGAATAGTGATGCATTTTCCCCTGTTTTCTCAACACTTCTCCATTTAGGGAGAGTATGCAACTAAACAAAATCCAAAGTGATCAATTGATACAACGTAATCGATCTGGTCTAGTCGTTTTCAACAGGGGGCCACAAGCGCAAAATTCATTTACTTGTTAACCTTTATTGACCACTTGGGACCAGCAAACGGCTCCAGCCACTACGAATGACACATCAGCAGAAAATCTTATGACTGAGAAAACATTTGTGTGTCGAGCAGAAAACGCTGGTGTATCGAGAGCCTTTAGAAAGGTGGTCGCCTACCTTAAAAGGTTAGAAACACTGCTTTAGTGTATATCACCATGTTTTTTATAGCAAATGCACAAGTCAGGGAATCGGGAAGAAAACAAGAGAATCTTCATGGATCTTGACATTGTGCAAAAGAGTCACGACTGTCCATATATTGTGCAGTGCTATGGAATATTTATAACTGAAGTGAGTGAAATTGAAGCAAAACTTGCTAGTCAAAGTAGCTTCCTGCAAGTAATCCTTTTGATTTCATTGAGAGTATTGCTTTCTGATGCAAAAACATTCGTGGCAGCATTGGAAAAAAATGAAAGTGCAATAAGGATAAAACTCGCTTATCTAAGTAAGTATGCTAATCTGAGAGCTCTGTTGACTGCACTGATGCAAGTGCTGAAGTGACTGATCATAGGTAAAATGAATAAATCTAGTACCGGTACAGCCTATGCAGCTTTTATGCATTATCTCAAGCGGTTGTCGCCTATTAATTGGTGCATCAGTAATGCGCACTTGCACAGCTTATGTTCATTATTATTGTAATGTGTATATTATCGATGCGGTGTAGATTCGCACTTTAAGGCTTGCTGATTTTTTCTACTGCCTTGTTTGGAAATTTAGCTCGAAGACACTTTTTTCATAAGCAGTACATGATAGTAAAATGTAAATTAATACGGTTGTATAAATAGTCGATTCGGTGTCTGCAGTGATTATTTTTCCTCCAAAAGAAACTCGTGACAATGCGAATGGGAATGAGCATGAGTGCATCGTGTGACGAGGTTTCAAGATTTCATGTTACAAAAACACGTTTAAGAGCATACACGTTGCCTAACACTGAAGTTAGTTATGTAAAATCTACCAATAAAATTACTGTGTTGTTTGGCTGTTCCTGCTTTCTTGAAGTTTCTACAAGGCGTATACTTAAAAGTTTATAGTAAACTTTCATGAGACAATGAGGCATTTTGACTTGATTTTATGTCTCTTTCCAACTAGCAGATAGAAATGGGCTGACCTCAAAAATACCAAAAACTTATAGTATGTCGGCCATTTACTCCAGGCTATATAGTTATTTTGAAATAGACAAGATTCCTTCATTGTAAACTGCTGATCTTTTAAGACTAATCGAATACGTTGGTTTTGTACACGTTTTTCCAAAATTGGTGTTTGCTTTTTTTCTGCTTGTATAATCAGCTTTGTGATTACGTTGGGTCATTTGATTACGTTTCGACGCCTACGCATTGACGTTCCAATGCACGTCGCCCAGAGGTTAATCTTCTGTCAGATTACACTGAGCATTTCCGTATAGCAGCACTCGCTGTACCCAATTGACACTAAGTACAGTTTAAGGGTAGACTATTTTAGGAAACAAAAATGCACGTCGTTTAGTTTTGTCGACAGCTTTCGCCAACTTGCTGATACAAATGCTACACTTCTTACATATCTGCAAATTAAATTTCTTTTCACGTTTGGAAATTTGTGCAATTTGCTTGCTAGGGACTGTTTTGTTGCACTACATAGTCACTGTTATTTGGGAGGAGAACAATCTCATATCTGCCTAGTGCCTATATTCAGTGTAGATAGCCTACTTAGCTTTTTTCATCATCTTTAAAATCACCTTTATCTTAAACTATAGCGGCCGTTTTGCTGTAACATCTCACCAAATTGTTGACATTGGAAATTAAAGTTATGTAAAATTTTTTAACTCGTATGCTTTATTCCTTTTGTTTGAAATAATTGTGGTTGTAGTTTTCCCCTTTCCTCTGTCACTGCAAAACCGCCTTATTGCGTTGTAGATAATTTTTCTGGTTTAGCAAATTGTAGTATTATTTTGCACATTCTCTGAGAGCAGTCAAATGTTAGTAGTAATGACAATGTGGCTTGTGGCAGGCATAACTAAGAAGCTCTGATCAAGCCTCATGTCAAAAGTCATGGCAATATCATCTTTGTGAAGACCTAATCGCATTTGTTTGATCGAATAAGCTTAAAACATAATGATTAGTACGCTAGGGTGTGTCTTTTTCGGCATTAGATCCAAAACTTCATGATTGTACTAATTGCTTTTTTTCTGTAGCAGTTGTAGTGATAAATACCAGATGTAATTAAATAAAGTGCAATCTGGCTGAGTTTTTGGTGAAAAAGTATTTAACTTCTTTTACTGAGGAGGCGTTTGCACATTGCTGTTGTTGCTTAAATTATTTGGGAGATAACTCTAATATCGATAGTTATCATTCAAGCAAAAAAAAAAAAAAAAAACTGTTGCTGTGATGATTCAGTGTTGCAGCCCTTTTGGGACTGCAAACTTCTATGGCATTTTAATGAAACTTTCTGGCATAGAAATCACGTTCTAACGGCTCAAATTAAATTGTAGTAGGCTACAAGTGTAGTTCATATCTGAGTGTACGGACCCCTTCAAGCACGTTTGCGGATTCCTAACTCATGGACCCAAGATTAACAAACTCCGTTAACATAATGTCTATAGGTTTGGCTTTCAGAAGTATAATTCGACATTATGCACTTCAAATTAAAGCTGATTGATGATATAGGATATATAGGATATTTATCTGACACATTGTCATAGGTTTGAATTCATAAGAGTTTTACTTGCGTATTGACTTTGTTGGATTTGAAAGACTGTTTTACTAATGCAGTTACCACTCCACGCTTGATTAAAATTTGAACTCTTTTTGTAGTTTTGGTTTCACGACCTACTTGGTCTAGTGTTTGAGCATTACATTTGAGATCGTGGGTTCGGTGCTTGGTCGCATCATATCGAAGAATATAATTGCTCAGGTGTAGGGTGTAGGTGGAGTGAAATAAAAATGGCAAGATATAAATCAGTGCAACGAGAACTAATCAGTCCAGGCGTTACAAAATCTTATTGTATAAAAGCGCTAAAAAACAACCTAATCTGTTTTAACACTACGTTGAAGCTGAATTAGTTGCTTCGATTGTTGAGTGTGCTTGCCTGTTATTCCTTATTGTTTACAGAGTTCGGTGTGGATTTGCATGGAATTGATGGAGACATGTTTTGACAAACTAAAACGCAAAATCGAGGGACCCATACCTGAAAATGTTATCGGAAAGCTGACTGTGTCGGTGAGTGCTCGTTTTTAAAACTCGTTCACTTCTTGAGTTTACAGTATTTATCGGAATGTTTTAGAATGCGTCGATAATATGGTGCTGTAGTACGGATTTAAAAAGTACTTAAGGTATTTACTGATGAGCATAATTTTATATTTCAATTACAAATCAATCTTTTTTGTGACCTGGGGGGTTATTACAGGATGCTCGTTGAGCGGTTTACGAGCTCGCAAACTGCTCGGTAAAAAATTTTCCTCGCTAACGCGCTTTTCGGGATTACAGGATTTTCCGAGCTGGCGAACTCGCTCGGCAAGTAGCGAGAAAAAAATGAGAACGTTAAGTTACCGAGCGACAATTTCATACACAACTAGACATGGCAGAGCCCAGTTTTTTAGGTCATGGTTCATGCACACTAGCTAGTACCTAGTATATGACATAGCTAGAGCTTTACACAACTCTCAGGCTTGTTGTGAAATGATAGACTCAAGTTCAAGTTTATTCATACGTGCGAAAGAGGCTATAAGGCTCATCAAGTCGCTACACTCTATCTCAAACATGACACATGTCAACAGAAAAAATCAGATTTTCAAAAATAAAGAACAAAACAAAAAAGAAAAATGCAAAGCGTAGTCAACATACAAATACATACACATCAAACTAAGATCAGTAGGCCAGCTTCTGATCACCGGTACTAGCTAGCGCCTAGTCTAGTGCTAAAACTGTGCTAGTGACTTATTACAAAGTTGGGATGGTTTTAACTTGATTACAGGTAAGAGTGTATGTAGTAATGGTGTCTACAGATGTACCGGTATAGGCTTGCTGTGAGGTGTTAGACTAGTAGCTGCTCTTTGCTGGCTGGCACCTAGTCTGCTACTAAAACTGTGCTGTTACGCCTATTGCAAACATGCGTTGGCTGCAGACTTACTTAGAGAGTATGTAGTAATGGAATCTTCCACCATTAACTGTGTGAGGCCATGGCCAGCGACTGCTGGTCTAGCACCTCACAACAAGCCTATGCATCATTGGACACCATTACTGCATACACTCTTTACCTATAACCAAGTCAAAACCATCCCAACTTTGTAATACTAGCACAGTTTTAGCACTAAACTATGCGCTATAGCCAGCAAACAGCAGATGCCAGTCTAGCACCCCACAATAAGCCTATACATACCGAGCAGTTAGCGAGACACTCGGCTTTTCCGAGTAACTGCTCTTTCTGCGAGCGCAACCTGTAATCCCAACTTTGCGAGCGCGTTATTTCGGCTGCCGCTCGGAGAATTTCTCCTCCGAGGAGAATTAGCGAGAGAAATCGCTCGCTAACGCATAAAATCCTGTAATCACCCCCCTGCTTATTTGTATTTTGTGGAGAAATGCTGTAGTTCATGCTAGATGAAGATCTTGATTTTCAGTGAGTTATAGATGCTCTGGAGAAATTCAAAGGCGAGACCAATCAATATTTTTTGAATGGAAATTTCCCCATGGGTTCTGCGGTTCTGCGTTATTCTCAAGGCCTTCAACCATTGGCGGTGGGATAGAGCCTATTTAAAAATGTAGAGCTGTTTTCTTTCTGGGGCATTCGTATTTACCTGTAGTTGCACGGTTGTGATCTTTTAGTAGAAGTAGCAATTCGGTAACATGTGACTCAGTCACACAAAATCCAGCTGCTAAAGTTCATAAGCAAACCAATTGTGTTGCTTGTACTCTGGATTCCACTCTTTCAGTTCAACGCTGGTTACCCTTACGCTTTAGAACAGTTGCCTGGGCCGCGCTGCTAGTTTTTTTTCTTTTTCGGACATTGTCCGATTTTTTCCCTCGATGTCCGAAATATTTTAAGCTCTTTCGGACAAGATGTCCGAAAAATTTTTATCTGGCCAAGAGCAAAAGTTTTCCCAATTTTTTTCGTTTGTACAACTATAAAATTTCCACCCGATAAGCGTCTGTCTAGTCATGTAACAATCAATTACCATCGCTTGCTATAACGTCCGTCGCGTTTCGGTTTCCCCGAAGAAGAGAAAATCATTTTCACATTTTTATCATATTTGAAACACACGTAATTCCGCGTGTTAGCAGATGCGTAAACGCCAGTCGTTTATGCTAATCAGGGAGGACAATCGCATCGAATCCAAGTTTTTTTCCCAAAAATATCGCATCCAAGAATCGTATTGAAACTCTTTAAAAGAATCACATCAAAAATTGCATCGGGTATATGATGAAAAAATCTGCGATTTTTGTAGATGAAAAAATAAAAGTAGAAGTGTTTTAGGAGATGATACCATTCATGCCATTCTGGTTCTTCGTGCTAATAAGTAATTAGTTGTGTTTTTGCAAGTACTTTTTGGGCTTTACGCCGTTAAATTAGTTTTTAGTTTTAGTTGCATATTTGTCCTGCGCTATAGGAGCTCGCTTAGGAGTTGCCGACCACCTGTCTACCATACCAAGATGGGGGAATTCCGCTAAGTGCCTTTCCCAACGGCACAACAAGTAAACTTGCCGGCTTGTTCTTCACACTGTCCCTTTAATGCTGAGCGTCAAGCAGGGAAGCTGTGAATACCAATTTTAAAGTCATTGGTTCGACCCGACTTGGAATCAAACCCAAGTCTACAGCTTCCGAGGCGGACGCTCTTACCACTCGGCCATCTGAGCTGTTATCTTGCTTGATGATACTGATCATCTGTAAATAATTTTGTGGAGTGTGAGAGCTAAAATTGCTCAAAAAAGAATTCGCACAAATAATCGCAAAAGCACACACAAGAATCGCATCGAAAAAAAAAAAAGAAAAATAGATAATCGCAACAAAAATCACATCCACAACATGCTCCACATCGCATCGCAATTAGACCGTCGTAACAATTATCGCATACCTATTCAATGCGATTGCCATACTTGATGTTGATTGTCATGGTTAACATTCAACGGTCGAAAACAAACAGAAACGCGTTTTTAAAGTTGAAGAATGCACTTAATCAAGATTTAAAAGTTTTGCTTTAATCTGCAAACGTTTAAAATTTCACGCACGTAATATCACGATGACACGCTGTTATTTCGACAGTCTTTTCCAATTGAAAAGTTTATGTTATTTTTTTATATCAGATCATTGGTCCTTTGAAAGCAAGCAAAAAAGGTGGAAAGCTAAGCGCAATAACGTCAGCAAGAAAAAGCACAAAAAACGCTTAATGCCCTAATTCATTTAAAAAACCAATTGTTTCTTAAAGCTGCCGAATTAATTTTAAAATGTCCGAAATTTTTGTGGTCATTTCGGACAAGTGGCCGAAATTTCTCCGCGAAAAAAAAAAAAAACTAGCCGCGCTGAATGTGCATTCAAAAAACTAAGACCAAATTGATTGTTTGCGCCAAGCTTGACGTTTTTGTTGTTTGTAAGTTCTTGACTGGTTGTGCGAAAGGCTTTGAAATAATGTGTTGAGTTATGTTGCCATATAATTAAAGAACATGATTATTATCACGTATCAAGCGTATATTCGCGCCTCAGGCTTCTTACAAGTTTGTTTTTGTACGTTTTTACTCGCGCAGTTCCTCAACGCATTATTAAAGATTTTTATTCGAAAATCTTTTTCTTAGATGTAAATGATTCAATCTTGATTTCTCAATCAATAAATGCAGTATGTTTGATCAGTTGGTTTATCTGAGTGTTTTTATTGAAGTTTTAATCTGAAAAAATGCACTGAATATCCTCCTGTAGGACGCTGCTAACTTTGCAAGTGCTGTTGTAAAGGTAGTATTATTTTCAATCAAGTGACTCTTCCATAGCATCAATAACGGAGGCTGCTTTTATTTGTCTCTATGGTTTGTTTTGCAAACGTTATTTCTTTCGTGTGAAACAGTGTGAAACATTTTCCAAACTGCTCTAATGAAACACTAAGTAAAGTGAATACCTTCGGAGCGAGAGACTCGGGTTTGATTCCGAGTCTGATGTAACCAGTGACTTCTATTTTCTTTTTCACTTCTAGAAATTACGTGGACAGGGTGAAAACAAACTGATTAGTTAACTATAGTCTCCCAGCCTACACTTAGCTCCGAGTCTGATGTAACCAGTGACTTCTATTTTCTTTTTCACTTATAGAAATTACGTGGACAGGGTGAAAACAAACTGATTAGTTAACTATAGTCTCCCAGCCTACCCTTAGCTGCTTGACAGCTTATCGGTAACTTATTCTTGACTTAGCATTAGTTTTTCATACAACGTGTTCGTAAATATCCATCAATTGGTTCGTTCGCTTATTACTTGCAGTAATTAACAAATTGGAAAAATTAAAACACTAGCGCGGTTGCAAATATAAATTTTTCGTAAAAATGGTGTTAATAAAATTTTTTGAAAATAGTAAAAAAATGACTGTGAAAAGTGCGCTACAACGCTTCGCGCCCATAGATATCGTAGATACAGACTAGATAGCGCATCGCTTGTCGAAAAGTGAAACAATTTGAAGCGACGCCATTATCCGTTGCTGGTTACCCGAATTGGCGTAAATGCGTGTCTGGCAATAGCGAGAAACAGCAACAAAAGAACTGTTTGGCTGAAATATTTTAATGATTTTAACGTTATTATGAAATCATTGATTCATTTGAAATCACTGAAATCGACAAAGTGTTTATTATGACTACTTGTATGTTGTAAACAGTGCGAAGTATCTTGTTGTTAAGGTATACAAAATTTCATAACGCTACCATTAGTTTCTCGGCTTAATTGCGCTTTTAAACAATTACTTTTGCGTAAGTTATACATACATCCAAACTGGAATAGATGGTTTTCAAACTTTTTCTGTCATTACACCGGGGCGCCAAGGGCTTAAAATGGTGAATGTTCCCGCCTTTGAGAGGATGCCTTACAGTAGGTTACATCATTGTGACCCAAACAGAACATCTTTTTGGAGCTCAAAAACATGGTTATAACTTATAAGGTCACCGTTTTAATTTCGATGTAACTGCTTCCTTTCAGCTGCATTTCTGAATCTGTCCTTGCATTGTATCAACAGAATTTTCTAGGATTGTAAGCTTTTTGCTGTGGTCTTGCCATACATAATAATTATGTTCCGCAAATCGGAAATTAAAGGCCGCAGCGCGCTAAAAAGGCAAGAACATTTTGCCGAACTGTAGACTTCTAAATTGAGCGATTTTGGTGAGATATTACAATATATTTGGTAGATAGTGGGGGGGGAGGGGTATAGCGCTGGTAGTAACGAGACAGAGACAGCAATGATAAATATATACATCAAGCATCACACTGTATCTTATCGCGTTCATTATTGATTAGACAGTGTAAAAACAGAAGACACTATTTCGCTATACATAACTTCTATCATATTATGTCATATTCCTTTGCCAACCACAGATTGCCAACTTTACGCAATCTTAATAAAAAGATGATAGTCAGTATGTTTGCAATCATTTTACAAACGTTTCGGTGAAAACTTGTACCATCTTCAGTGTAACACCATCCTGTAGTCTTTACGCTGAATATGACATAAGTTTTTATCGAAACGTTTGTAAAATCGTTGCAAAGATACTGGCTATCATCTTTTATTAAGATTGTGTTAAAGTTGGTAATCTGTGGCTTGGTAAAGGATTATGACAGTGGTTCTCGAACTGTGCGTCGCGACGCACTGGTGCGTCGTTTTTTAAAACTACAGGATGGTGTTACACTGAAGATCGCATAAGTTTTCACCGAAACGTTTGTAAATGATTGCAAATATACTGGATATTTTTATTTAGATTGTGTAAGTTGGCAATCTGTGGTTTGGCAAAGGAATATGACATAATATGATAGAAGTTATGTATAGCGAAATAGTGTCTTCTGTTTTTACACTGTCTAATCAATGAACGCGATAAGATACAGTGTGATGCTTGATGTATATATTTATC